>CAUZXS010004475.1:0-2500 GCA_963585895.1 Sepioteuthis lessoniana
AAGACCGGCCACGTACGATAGATGATAGATGATAGATAGAGTGAAGCGAATCTGTGCAATCAGCATGATTTGATGACGATGATTATGAAGATATCTTTCTTTTTTCCTTACTTCCTTCCTTCCAAAACAAATAAATTTACTTTATTTTCTTTTTCCGGATGACATCAAATTGAAGATTGATAATATCAACAGACTCGTTTGTTTCCATTTCTTTCTGCCCGAATGCGCCACAGAAATCAATTTGGACTCGAAAGAATAATAAAAACGAAGTAGACGTCTTGATGCCCGCTCAGTGTCTCTCGGCCTATGATTAAAAGATGCATTCACCGATATATTAGCTTTTTGGCCGACCGTTGACTTTTTGGCTTCATCTAAGTAGGTTTCTTTTCGTCTTCTTTCCCTTCCATTTCTCTCTCTCTCTCTCTCTTTCTTTTTCTCAGTCTCTCTGTATCTATCTATCTATCTGAGTCCATTTCTATCTATCTATCTGAGTCCATTTCTATCTATCTATCTATCTATCTCAGTCCATTTATATCTATCTATCAAAGCTATAGTTGCAAACCTTTAAGAGTGAGTTTGAGTCTCACTAGGTGCCCCCATTCATACAGACTTGTGCCACGACTAAGCAAAAAGCTTCGTAAATTACTATGGGCGCTTCGGGTGGTGTAATGGTTAGCAAGCTAGACTAGCAAACCTTCACGAGTGAGTTTGAGTCTCATTGCGTGCTCCATTCATACAGTCTTGTGCCACATCTAAGCAAAAAGCTTAGTAAATTACTGCAAGAACTTATAAAGTTGCAAATCTTGAAGAGAATAATGCTGATTTTCTAACTTTGACAACGCAATCAAGTAAGAAATGACTTACTTACATACGTAAGGTACCCGTGGTGTAAAGCTTACTGTCGTAGGAAATGGATTGGGCGACACGAGTTCAAATCATAAGTGAAGCGAACAGCGTTTCACACACCACAAATACCCTTGAGAAAGATATGAATCTAAATATTCTCCTTCCAGCTATGGGTAAATAGTAGGGCAGACTAGCTCTTTAACCTTAGTATGGCAACCGGTGTAGGAGTACTCTGAATTTAAACCTGTTAAATACCGCTTAAAAATTTACCCTGTGTCACATCCTGCCCGTACGGGTAGGGGGATTAATAAATACTTACTATCTGGGAAAATAAAAGTTTTGTTTGTCACAAATAGTTTATTGGGATAATTAGAAGTTTGCTTTTTGGTTGGTTAGAATTGTTACAAGAGTGTTAGAATAAATGCTAAAAAAACGCTGACGATGTAGATAATCTAGCACTTCTTACAAATATTCTTGCCCAGCAAGAGGTATTGGCCCCAAATTAAACTTAGATACAATAGAGATTATGTGTTTTAAACAAGATGAAACCCTCTCCTAATAGGATAAAAAGCCTCTGAAATTAGTTGACCAGTTTCCATACCTCGGTAGCAATATCTCATCTACTGAAAGCGATATCAACCGAGAAGACGTGGAATGCTGTTGGCAGGTTATCAGTTATAAGGAAATGCTTTTGATAAGATAAAACAAGCTGTGACCAAGTCTGTACTACTGTATGGTTGCACCATATATACTCTTACGAAATACTTTGAAAAAAAATTTGATAGGAACGACACAAGAATGTTTGGTGCTGTTTTGAACTAATCCTGGAAGCAGAACCCCAGGAAACAGCAGCTGTACGGCCTCTTACCTTCCATCTTACAAATCATTCAAGACAGACGAAGGAGACATGTTAGGTACTGCTGTTGAAAATAGTGCGAAGTAATAAACGAAGTTTTCTTATGGACTCCCACATATGGGCATACTAGTGTTGACCGACCAGAAAACCCCCCACACATATATCACCTTTGTGCGCACGTGTTGTATATTGACCTCCGACCCGGCCAAGCTGTCAAAAGAAGAAATGCACCTGTGTAAATAACAGGTGCATCCGGTCGAAGATACCAGGAGATCAGGGGTGACCTTGACTGTCGAGGGGTTGATTTGAGTGCGAAATTGTGACGCTCGCAGGAAGTAGGTGGATATCAAATTATTATATAACCCCGGCGACAGGAAGTTCAGATCAGTCGGAGAGAAGATGCTGGAATGAGGACGATGTCCCAGAGAGTTTAGTAACCCTTTCGAACTCTTTCAAACAAAGTGAGTGGTATATTTTTCTAAAAGTGAGTGGTATATTTTTCTAAGTGAGTGGTATATTTTTCTATTTTCCGCTCGTTTTTATTGTGTTGATACTTTTGTAGTGAATGGACATGGCGACACGATTTCAAATCCTGGACGAGGCTGCTTGCATTTCACATAGCGCTAATACCATCGGGAAAAGTATGAATCCACCTATTCTCCTGCCAACTATGGGTAAATAGTGGGACAGCCTGGGCTCTTTATTTTGGTATGGCAACCGGTCTAGGAGAAGGATAAGCCTATATTCAAACCAGTTAAACTCCGCTTAAAACTGACCTTGTGTCGCGACCAGCTCGTG
>CAUZXS010004475.1:7500-58840 GCA_963585895.1 Sepioteuthis lessoniana
ATACAAGTTCCTCGGGGTTATTTTTGATAAAAAAAAGCTCTCCTTCATTCCACATATTCAGTATTTAAAAGACAAATGTAACAAAACATTGAAACTCCTTCGTATAATAGCCCACAAAGACTGGGGTACAGATCAGCACACCTTGCTGAAGCTGTATAGAGCATTAATCCGCTCCAAGATTGATTATGGCTGCTTCATACATGAAGCATCCAGAAAAAACTTACTTCAAACCATTAAATACAGTATACATGAAGGATTGAGACTCACCTTGGGGGCTTTTAGAATATCCCCAGCGGAGAGTCTTTATTCTGAAGCGTATGAACCTCCTCTAAAACTCAGAATTATTAAATTAGGACTACAATACTATTGTAAACTAAAATCACTCCCGACCAATCCAGCTCATGACTGCATTTTTTACCCTAAACAGCCGAACCTATTTGATCAAAAAGAAAAGACCATAAAACCCTCGGGCCTCCGTTTGAAACATATTGGAAGAAACTGACATTTCTCTCATAAGCATTCATGATACCATACATCTAAGCTCTCCCCCTTGGCTACTCAAGCAGCCTGTCGTTATCCTTGACTTAAATAAACTACCTAAAAACAAAACTCATCCTTTAGTAAATAAAGAGAAACTAAACAACATCCAGGAAATTTATCCAAACTATCAACACGTTTACACAGATGGCTCCAAAAGTAATTTCGGAACTGGATGTGGAGCAGTTCTCCACAAGAAATCTCTGAAAAAATGCCTCTCAAAAGAAGCCTCCGCATTTTCTGCCGAAATCTATGCTATAAACTTGGCACTTGACTTAATTTCAACAAGTAACTCCCCCAAAAAATTATCATCCACTCAGACTCCATCTCACTTCTTTAATCACTCTAATACACCAAATTGGAAAATCCGCGAATTGTCAAGATCTTCAACAAACTCAACTCACTGATCCATAGCAAAAAGGTGATATTTTGCTGGATTCCAAGCCATATCGGAATTCAGGGCAATGATAAAGCCGACTCATTAGCTAAAGCTGCAATCAACATGACACCCGATAAAAACATCAAAACTCCATATATTGACCTCAAACCAAAAATCAAACAAATAGTAACCAAAAAAACAGTCATGGGATGAAAATCCCCACAATAAGCTCTTTTAAACACAACCAATTTGAAAAGAAAGGCAGCTGGATCCTAATAATACCAGAAGAGAAGAAACTACCCTTACTCGACTACGCATTGGACACACTCCTTCATTCTTAAAGAAGAATCTCCCCCAAAATGTCCATGTGGAAACCAATACTCAATCAAGCACATCTTGATAGAATGCACAAAACTCAGCCACACCAGGAAAACGTTTTATAAGGCGAACAGCATGAAGGAACTATTTTAAAAAGTTGGTCTCAAAAACATAATCAACTTCTTGAAAACAATTGGCCTCCAATTAAAGATATAGACGATGTTACCAACACCTTCGACCATCAACTTTATACAAACAAAAAGCTTTGACATTTATATATACACATACATACATATCAGAATTTGACACTCAATGACCTTTAAGAGGTTAATTTGCCATAAAACCCAACCATCTCCAATCTAAAAATTTGCAGTTACAAATAATATATGTGTAAAAAGACTCTGGCATTAAATAACCAATAATGGTAGATATGCCATTAAACCAAACAAACCAATCATAGAATTATTAGAGTTAGATAGAAATACTTGAAACTATCTGTGTGCAGACAAATGATTAATATTTAATAGAATTATTAGTGTTAGCAATACTTGAAACTATCTGCGTGAAAACAAATGATTAATATTAAAAAGCATTATTATTGTTAGGGAAAAATACTTGAAACTATCTGTGTGCAAACAAATGGATAGTATTAAATAGAATTATTAGTGTTAGCAATACTTGAAACTATTCAACTGTGTGCAAACAATGATTAATATTGAATAGAACCATTACTGTTTGATAGAAATACTTGAAACTATTTAACTGTGTGCAAACAAATGATTAATATTTAATAGAATTAGTAGTGTTAAATAGAAATACTTGAAACTATCTGTGTGCAAACAAATTATTAATATTCAAAAGAATTATTAGTGTTAGATAGAAATACTTGCAACTATCTTTGTTCAAACAAATGATTAATATTTAATAGAATTATTAGAGTTAGATAAAAATACTTCAGACAATCAGTGTGCAAATTAATCATAAATATCAAATAGAATTATTAGTGTTAGATAGAAATACTTGAAACTATCTATGTGCAAACAAATGATTAACATTTAAGAGAATTATTAGTGTTAGATAGAAATACTTGAAACTATTTAACTGTGTGCAAACAATGATTAATATTGAATCGAATCATTAGTCTTTGATAGAAATACTTGAAACTATCTATGTGCAAACAAATGATTAATATTTAATAGAATTACTAGTAGTAGCAGTACTTGAAACCATTTAATTTAGTGCAAACGAGCTCTACCTAATCTAAAGTGAAATGCCTATAGCCTCGTCCAGGATTTGAACTTTGGTCGCCAATTCCATTTGCTGTGGTAATAACCTTTACGCTAATCCCGCCTCTTACGACCATCACAAGTACAACCATTTTGTGTTATGGTAATGAAAGGGTTTCGGTTTTTGGTTTGATTTTATGGTGCATCAACTCTTCTTGGTCATTTAATGCCAAATCTTTTTAATGAATATAAAATATATGATTAATATCATTATATCTAAAAATGGGTTTGGCATTAATAAGCTACAATGGATGATGTGCCATAAATTCAAACCAACCAACCAACCAACCAAACAAACAAACAAACAAACACAGAAAACTTATGATCAAATTAACAAAATACGAATACTCGTTCGTTTGAGAATGAAGCAAAGTTTTAGCATTTCAGAATTTACAAGAAAAGATGTGTAAAGCCCATGATCATTACAGTAAAGATGGTTGCCAAATCGGCTGGGGCTGTAGAATACACCGACTGCACCTCTGCAGAAAGGTAAGACACCCCGAACGAGCGTCCTTATATGACACTAAACAATCTAATGGTGAGGTTTCAGTAATGCAGGAGCTTTGGGGAATGCAGAGTACCTCTTCATTATCATCGCTCCCAGGTTAACTTTGGCTTGGAGTAGTAGCACCTGATTGGGTCCTACCTATGGTCAAATAGAACTAAACTGTGTAGTTGTGCTAAACTGAATTGCTTGCAATAGAACTGTTTTAACATCTAACCTGCGTACTTATAATAAACTGAATTGTTTGAAATGGAACAGTTTTTGACATTTAACTGTGTGTAAACCGAATCTGTACTTATACTAAACTGAATTGTTTGAATTAGAACTATTTGACTGAACCGAATAGTTTGAAATAGAAATGTTTTTGATAACTGAAGTGTGAACAAATGTTAAACTGAATTGTTTGAAATAGAAATGGTTATTTGTAGAAAAATCGATTTGGCATTAAATAACCTACTAAAGTTGATATGCCATAAAACTCAATCAATCAAACAAACAAACAACCAACAATAAAGATGGTGATATTTGTCCTAATTGGACTATCAAAGAAATAAACTCTATGTGACTCCATTTCTTCTTCAATTAACGAGCACGAAATAAATTTCAATGCAAAAATAAATAAATAAATAAATAAATAAAAACAAAAATAAAAATAGATAAATAATATTAACCAATCCTATTCCTATGAAATTATAACGCCTATCACGTATCAGTGTATGTTAATAAGGAATCTGAAAAAAATAATGAGCATTGAATTAAAAAAATGAATATAATGTAAAATTGCTATGGGCAGAGAAACGTCTGGAAATTTATTTCTGAACTTGGCCCTTTCCACGTGAAAAATGCAAATTAAACAAAAATGTCTTCATCGTTATTTTTCTTTTTTGAAGTGATAATAGTTTGATTTGGTTTTTCTTTTATGGCACATCAACATTCGTGGTTTATTTAATGCGAAAGCCATCCTTGTAGACAAACAACAGTAGTACTATTTAAGGTTTCTTTGTTCAATGGCATACCGACATTTGTGGGTTATTTAATGCCAAAGTCATCCTTGTAGAAGAACAACAGTAGTACTATTTAAGGTTTCTTTGTTCAATGGCATATCGACCTTTGTGGGTTATTTAATGCCAAAGTCATTCTTGTAGAAGAACAGTTGTGGTACTATTTAACTCGTGTAATATGATAGGACAGGTACCAGTTATAAAAAGAACGAGAGGCTAATTTTTGGGGGAAGAGAGAGGGAAGAAAAAATGAGAAGGGCAGACATAGAGTCTACGGAAGCGGGCAGCTGAACTTCGTGTGACTTGGGCCAAGGTACTTGTTGTGGGTCAGCCAGTCACGGGTGAGTGACTACGTTAATTAAAAAAATGACTTGAAAAAACCGGAGGTCCCAAATCTGCGCAAGTATGAGACCACCGGAAACGGATATGGTATTCTCTCAGAAACCAAGCGGAAGTAAGGTCATGATTCGGTGTGAAGGACTTGGGTAAAAGTCATGACGCGGTAAAGACAGGCAGTTGAACACCAGCCACGAAGATATAAGGACAGACAAAAATTGGGGGGGGGGGGGTTCCGTAAAGGGGTCTCACACACCAGACGCGAACCTACGAAGACGAAGCTATTGGTCAAGCATGTTAGAAGTCTAACAGACAACTTAGAAGGTCTATGTCTTCCCTCTCATTCTCCTCATGACATTTTGTTTCTCTTTGCCCAGTTAAAGCAATCAACTCAACATTCGTACTCTCTTTCTTTCTCCCGGCGACTACTTACGAGTTGTAGTAGTGAATAAACCTTTGTGTTACTAAACTAAGATAGAGTTTCTTGTGTTCGTCAGCTTTTCCCACGGCGAGGTCACAATAGGGTCCGACTACGTCTTAAGACGTAGCGATACGGTCATTAACATGTTCGAGCACGTGGTGGTACAAGCGTATGTTTGGTGTATAATGGTACACCTGTAGCTATGGAGATAAGGGAGTTCATGCCTTTTCCAAGCGTAGCTATATTTACCTACCTTTCGGCTCTAGAAGGCTGTGACACAGGGTCAACTTTTAAGTGGGGTTTAACACAGTTTTCCTTCTATTAAACCGGTTAGGATACGAAGCTCAAAGAGCTCAGTTTACCTGACTATTTACCCATAGCAAGTGGGAGAATAATTCGATCCATACTTTTTCCAACGGTATTACTGCTTTGTGAAATGCAAACAGTGTCGTTCAGGATTCGAACTCGTATCACTGCGTTCATTTTTACTACGACAACCATTACACCACGAACATCTCCTTAACGTATTGTCTGAAAAAAAAAAAAAAATAGCGGGACCGGAGTTCAAACTCGCTCACTAAGATACTGCTGTCCCCTCTTGAGAATTACCCCCGGGCCAATAAAATAAAATAAATAAATAAACAAGCAGTGGTATACTGAGTATGACACTAAACTGCATCTGATGGTGAGCTCTGGTTGAGAAAATCCAGGATATATGGAGTATCCTTTCATTGTTGTTACTCCCAATGCTGATCCGGAAAAGGGTGATCATTTTATGTTATATTTATAGGACAAAGTGATCCCCGAATTCTAAACTATAGGTTGTTTTTTTTCAAAATTTCTTCTTTGTGGATATTTTTTTCTGGCTGTTTACATGTATTCGCCCCCCCCCCCCAAGTAGAATCTGATTTTTGGTTTTCGCTTAATTAAGATGCTTTAAAGGGTAAAAACTTACCCCCGAATAGGTTGCTATGTAACTAAACAAAGAAACCAACCATATTTGCAATACCTCACTAGTTTCAAATATCGTTTACAACATCAGTATTTCGCCGGGAGGTAATGTTCCGTTATTTTAACTTGTTTACGTCTTTCCTGAAGCTGTTTATTTAAAAGAGAGGCCATTCTTTTGTATGATAGCAGCAGGACTTAACTATTCAATACGAAGCAAGCGAATAAAATCTCTTCCTACGGCTGAGATCGTATCATAGACACTAGCCAGAAATAGTTGTCCTGAAAATAATATTTATGGAGAACAAAATTATATATATACATATATATATATACATATAAGTTGTTCAAACAGAAAGCGACAGGGTGTTTTCTATTCTTTTATTTCGTTAATTCAATTTTTGATTAAAGAAGAAATACGGGATCCCGAATTATGACTGGAAACAATCTTATCTTAAAGATCTTGTCGAAAAGAGAGTTGGATATTCACGGAAAATATATCACTATGGATAAACTTTGGAGATGTGGTTAGTTTTCTAAAGAAAAGGAAAAAAAGCATACAAAAAGCAAAAACAAAACAAAACAACAACAACAACAACAACAGCAACAACAACAACTGTAACAACTAAAATAATAATAACGGTCAACGTGTAAACAAAGTCATAATTTTCGGAAAACAATAAGAAATAGCTTAGAATCAAGCAAAAAACAAAGCTATATATATATATATATATATATATATATATAATTCTATCTATCAATCTCGAAATTTTCCGTGGGCTCTTGTGCAGCTGTATTGATGAGAAACCCAAAATTCTATAGACGGAACGTGAGAAATATCTCGGCTGTTGAAATTCTCTGCGTACATAATAACTCTGGACAAGAAAGAAGGCGAAAGAGGGCTTGCCAGTGTTGAAGATTGTACGGAAACAACAATTCAAGGCGAGAATTAATTTTTATTTATTGCGGACTTTTTGTCCTCATCTTGGTAGGTTTTTTTTGTGTTGTTTCTTCTTTCACTTCTGGCCTTCTTCAGGTGATTTACCACGATGTCGGATAGGAATGCTGAGTCTTGTAACCGTATCCCCAGTAATTACTGCCTTTCATAGTTGTTGTCTATCGCACCACGTTTTTGACCAAGTAAACCTCTGGCCGGCTTGGGTAGGATTTGAAACCGCTATTTTCTGACAATGCTCCCCTGGAACCGTATAGACTCAATGCCTCTATCCGCTGCGCCACGGGCCCCGAAGGGCGATCAAGGATGGATTTTTTAGTGTAATAAATCCAACAACTCCAAATTGATAAATTTTCACCATTTTAAAGTAACGAACTTCTATGTCTGTGTATGTCTCCCCCTCTCTCTCGCTTTATATATATATATATATATATATATATATATATATATGTATGTACGTGGTGGTTTCAATAAGTTTCTAGACTTTTTGTACAGGCATTTATGGTTTCAGGTTCAAATACATGTAACTTATTGACCCCAGCCAAGCTGTCAAAATAGGAAATGCACCAGTGTAAATAACCGGTGCATCCGGTCGAGGAATATCAGGATATAACCTTGACCGTGGACGGGTTGAATTGAGTGCGAAATTGTGACGCTCGCAGGAAGAAGAGTGGACGTCAAATTATTATATAACTCAGTGCACAGGAAGTTCGATCAGTTGGAATTCAGATCAGTTGGAAAAAAAGATGCTGGAATGAGGAACATGTCCCAAAGAGGTTGGGCCCCCAGGACCCCGGTTGAGCAGCCCAGGAGAACGGGAATGAAACGCTGTTATGGCCATAAGAGTGGGAGGTGTCCGTGGTGTAATGGTTATCGTCGTAGGATATGGACACGACGACACGAGTTCAGATCCTGGACCAGGCTAATTGCATTTCACATAACATTAATACCCTTGGGAAAGGTATAAATCCAATTATTCTCCTTCCAGCTATGGGTAAATAGTAGGGCAGACTAGGTTCTACAGCCTTGGTAAGGCAACTAGTGTATGAGAAGGAAAACTCTGAATTCAAACCTGTTAAACTCCGCTTAAAAATTGACCTTGTGTCATATCCTGCCCGAGCGGAGGGGTTGGTAAATGTGCATAAGAGTGGGGGTCAATATGTTGCAGTTCTGTGCAGTCTCAAACTCCCTCTCACACACTTTCGAACCCTTTCAAATAAAGTGAGAGGTATATTTTTCTAAAGAACAGTGTCGCTCGTCTTTATTATGTCGTCGTTATAATTCTGCATGCAGATGTATTATGTGGCTATACAACATAAACAGCAAGAGTAGAAATTGGAATACACCCAACTAAAAAAATTGACCTTGTGTCATATCCTGCCCGAGCGGAGGGGTTGGTAAATGTGCATAAGAGTGGGGGTCAATATGTTGCAGTTCTGTGCAGTCTCAAACTCCCTCTCACACACTTTCGAACCCTTTCAAATAAAGTGAGAGGTATATTTTTCTAAAGAACTGTGTCGCTCGTCTTTATTATGTCGTCGTTATAATTCTGCATGCAGATGTATTATGTGGCTATACAACATAAACAGCAAGAGTAGAAATTGGAATACACCCAACTAAAGCCTGATTGTCAAAGCTGGTGAATTTCAAAAATGCAATCTGGACGTGAGGACACTTTAGAAGAACGATATGCAATAAAATTCTGTTTTAAAGTTGGAAAAAATGATGTCACAGAAACGTATGGAATGCTTCAGACTGCTTTTCGACCATCTTGCATGAATCGAGGATCAGTTTTTGAGTGACATAAGAGATTCAAGGAAGGCAAGGAGTCTGTGAGGGATGATGAGAGGTGTGGGAGGAGTAAGGAAGTCAATACACCAGAGTTGATTGGCCAAACGGTTAGGGTTAGGGTTACTATGTTGAGATTTTAAGGGAGTTCAGGAAAAGACTCCGTCGGAAGAGGCCTGCACTCTTCAAATCGTTTTCTTCATTTCCACCAGGACAATGCACCAGTCCACAACTCCATGCTTGTCACTGACTAGTTGACCAAGATGGGCATCAAGACAGTTCCTCAGCCTCCCTATAATCCAGACCTTGGTCCATGTGACTTTTGCTTATCCCCTAAGCTCAGAGGCTGTCGTTATGAGACAATTGAGGAGATGAAAGAGGCTGTGACGAAGGTCATTGACATGCTCACATGGGGCCTTCCAGAAGTTATTGGAACAGTACAAGAAGTGCACTGCAGCCGGGGGAGACTACTTCGAAGGGGACTAGAGTTTCATGTGTGTACTATCAATAAAAATGAACATACGAAAAAAAGTCTGGAAACTTATTTAATGAACCATATATATATATATATATATATATATATATATATATATATATATATATATATATATATATATATATATATATAAGGATGAACAAAAGTGATAAAATAAATTTGAATATTACTGTGACATTGTTTATTTTAATATGATTCTCTTGACACTTGATTCGACTTAAATCATATTCAGCAGAAAAGGTTTTCGTGGACTAACAAAGGTGTTTCAAGAAATATCTTAAAGATTTAAGCGAAATGCTTAATGAGTTGATAAGCTATACGCAAACTGATGTAGAATATAGTATTGGCGATGCATATTCATAAATTGATTAATTGATTGATATGTTATGCCAACAGGACATGTATTCGTATTTGATTGGTAATTTAGTAAAAAGAAAAAATAGAAGAAAAATAAAACCCAAACAAACAAAAGCTTTAACGAAACGACACAAAAATGTGAATATGAACACCTAATATAAGCCATTCCCCGACCCCTAAAATAACTTTAGATTGGTTGACATGCTGTTACAATCAATCAATCTGTGGTTGAATTATTAAGAAAACAGGACTTAAACATTCCTCTGATATGATGTCGCTAGATAGAAATAACTTGTCTTTTGGCTGACTTTACTATTCTCTTGGACCATAGGGTGAAAAAAAAAAAAAAGAAATCGAAAAGATGGACAAATATTTTGACCTTGCCCGAGAGTTGAAAAGGCTTTAGAACATGAGAGAAACGGTTATACCAATTGTAGAACGGTCCTCAAAAAACTGGAATTGGAGATCAGTAGAAGTATCGATACCACCCAGATCACAGCACCGTTAAATTCTGCTAGAATACTAAGAAAAGTTCTGGAAAGCTGATGAAATTTGCTGTCATTGGGACTTCAGTGAGAAACTACTAGTTAGTTAGTTGGTGGTTTGGATTTTATGGCATATCAACCTTTGTAGGTTATTTAATGCCAAATCCATTTTAATACAAATAAACAGTTCTATTTCAAACAATTCAGTTTAGTATAAGTACACAGTTTAATTGTCAAAAACATTTCTATTTCAAGTTATTCAGTTTAGTCAAATAGTTTTAATGAAAACAATTCAATTTAGTATTAGTATAGTTTTTGTTTACACACAGTTAAATGTCAAAACAGTTCTATTTCAAACAATTCAGTTTAGCGTAAGTACGCAGTTTAAATGTCAAAACAGTTCTATTTCAGGCTATTCAGTTTAGCATGAGTACGCCGTTTGAATATCAGAACAGTTCTATTTCAAGTAATTCAGTTTAGCATAAGTACGCAGTTTAATTCTATTGAGCCCATTAATATGACCCTATCAGGTGCTACCACTCGGGGTTAGAATGAACCAGGGAGCGATGGCCATGAAGAGATGCTCCGCATTCCCCAAAGCTCCTGCATTACCCGGACACTCGTTGGAGGAGTCTTATCTCTCTGCAGAGAGGCAGTCGGTGTATTTTACAGACTTAGCCGACTAGGCAAACTAATAATTAAGTCTGGTATGAAAAACCCGGAGTGTAATAATAATATAAAGTGAAAATTAAAGAAAACGAAAAGTGAGTTAAGTACTAAGACCTTGCCAGATAACTAAAATGGTTATGGAATCTGAAAGTAACGGTGACACCAATTATAATTGGTGTGCTCAGAACCGTCCACAGAGGTTTGGTTAGGGTGCTGGAAGTCGGAGAACAAGGCGAAACTATACAAAGTACAGGATTACTAAGATCGGCCAGAATACTGAGAAGAGTCCTGGAGACTTTAGGATACTTGCTATACTACTTGGACTCCCCTGAAAAACCATCAGCTAACACAGGGGTTAAAAACCCGTAAGGTGTAACGTAAAAAAATAATTTTGTTTTTCATTTTATTTGATTTGGTTTTTTAATTTCTTCTTTCAAACATTTCAACCAACTCGTGTAATCAGTCTACGGCAACGTTGAAACAATGCAACTTGCACCTAATTAAGGATGTGCTCTCGGTGAGATTCAATATCAGTGGATACGGCTTGCGTTTTTAAAACACTACTGATTTGGTGGTTTAAAGTTTCAGTTTTCAATACTTTTCATCCCACTCAGTATTTGCACATGGTACGACACTAGAGATTCTAATAACATCAGAAACGACAGTATATATATATATATATATATATGTTTTTCTTTATTTTTGTCTAAAGAGAGAAAAGTAAATATTTCAACATGAATAAGTCCACTGTGGACCTATTCATATATATATATATATATATATATATATATATATATATATATATATATATATTTATATATATATATATACCCATGTCCAGAAAATATGAACGTAAATAATAAAAGGAATTAGGCAGAGAATCAGTTCCAAATTTTTGGTTTTTCCAGTGTCTTTCAACTTTCGTTTTGGTATCAATCCCCCATATCTTCTAAATCGATTTAAGTAAATCTTCGATTTCAAAGGAAAATCAGAGAATAAAAAATAACCAATGATATTAACCTTTACAGTGTGCAACAGAAATATACACAAGATTTTAAACTGTTACCTTTGTAGCGCAAGAGAACATAGGCAAGTGGTAATGGTAGCTACATCATGGTTTGGTCCTGTGCATACCTTTGTTTTTGTTCCTGAAAGGTTTTCGTACTCATTTCATGCTAGGTTGGAATGATGCTATTCCGGATAGAATCTTAAACCATACTGGTTGCAGAAGCAAAATTAGGAATATTCTAGTATATTAATAAAAAATAACCAATGATATTAACCATTACAGTGTGCAACTGAAATATACACAAGATTTTAAACTGTTACCTTTGTAGCGCAAGAGAACATAGGCAAGTGGTAATGGTAGTTCCATCATGGTTTGGTCCTGTGCATACCTTTGTTTTTGTTCCTGAAAGGTTTTCGTACTCATTTCATGCAAGGTTGGAATGATGCTATTCCGGATAGAATCTTAAACCATACTGGTTGCAGAAGCAAAATTAGGAATATTCTAGTATATTAATAAAAAAATAACCAATGGTATTAACCATTACAGTGTGCAACAGAAATACACTCGAGATTTTTTTACTGTTATCTTGGTAGTCATACTGGTTGCAGAAGCAAAATTAGGAATATTCTAGTATATTAATAAAAAAATAACCAATGATATTAACCATTACAGTGTGCAACAGAAATACACACGAGATTTTTTTACTGTTATCTTGGTAGTCATACTGGTTGCAGAAGCAAAATTAGGAATATTCTAGTATATTAATAAAAAAATAACCAATGATATTAACCATTACAGTGTGCAACAGAAATACACACGAGATTTTTTTACTGTTATCTTGGTAGTCATACTGGTTGCAGAAGCAAAATTAGGAATATTCTAGTATATTAATAAAAAAATAACCAATGATATTAACCATTACAGTGTGCAACAGAAATACACACGAGATTTTTTTACTGTTATCTTGGTAGCCATACTGGTTGCAGAAGCAAAATTAGGAATATTCTAGTATAATAATAAACAACTATATTATAAAACAAGATTGATTCTAATTCTAAGAAATAAAAAACAAAATAAGAATATAGACACAAAACAGTAAGTATACTCAATATGGCCGCCATTTTTTTTTTTTCAATTATTGTAGCAGTACGCCTTCGAAACGATTTGTATGCCTTCAAAATAAATTCTTCAGACATTTTATTCCATTCCTCCTCAATAGTCGTGTTAAGCAAATCGATATTTGGATGGGAAGTTATATTTGTTTTTTTTTTTTCTAAATTATTCCATATAGCGTAATCAAGGAGGTTAGTTAAGGTCTGGGCTTAAATATTAATTAATTACTCTTCTCACAGTTTCCTCGTGGGCTTTCAATTCACTAGCGTGCCTTCTTATTGACGTTGTAGGGCCCTTCTTAGTCGCCGTCGCGAGAGCAGTTGAAAAGCCTTCTTTTTATTTTTTTATTCAGTCCTCCACTCTCCTTTTCCCTTAAAAAGCTCTTTTTCGGGAAAAAAAATTCTTGGCTTTGTATACGGTAGACAAAGAAACTTTGGCTTGCTTTCGGCGTTAAGCAAACCATAGATTCTTTGTCATTTCTTTCATTGGTCTCAATAGCAGTCTTAAGCGAACCAATATTTGGATGGGAAGTTACAATTGTTTTGTTTTCTTAAACATTCCATATAGCATAATCATGGGGGTTAAAGTCTGAGTTTGATGGAGGCCATAAAGAAACGCCAATTATTTCGGAATTGTTTTGCTTAGTTTTGGCGTTAAGCAAATCATAGATTCTTTATTGTTTCTTTTCTTGTTCACTCATTTCGGACTGAATTTAAATAAAAAGAGCAGCTTGAATAATAGAGCTAATCATGAAAATTTTGATCTATCATGTTTTTTTGTTCTTTTTTCAAAAATTGGACAAATCAGTCTTAAAAAGATGTTATAAAGATTATTCCACAATTTGCTTCCGCACTCTGCAGCAATATCAATTTTTTATTCGGAACAGCCTCATTTCGACTTAACATAAAATGAGACCCCCAAATTCTCTCTGTAGCAAATACAGATTCAGCTGTCATAAAAAAAAGAAGTTTCAAAGACAAACATATGGTGTGTACCACTTCAAAGCATGATTCGAACCTACCATATCTAAATAAATATAAAACAGTATCTTAATGGAGCTGCCATGACCACTTTCCTAAGAGCACTTGCATCACAGATACAATAGTTTAATAACGTGGGAGGTATTTCTGCCGAGCTCTGTACAAGGAATTAGGTTGAGAACCAGTTTCAAGTTTTTGGTTTTTCCAAATTCTTTAAATTGCAGACGCTTTTGCAACGATCTCGAAATCTTCTGGATGGACGCAAATAAAATTTCAGTCCACAAACAAACATTACAGAAGTAAAAACGAGCAAAGAAATTAGCTTGTATTATTGAATACCCATCCATAAAAGAATCGATCTTTCAAGAACAGATCGGCTTACCTGAGCGTGTATATCTTTCATTCAAAATACTGTGATACAGTAAGCCAAGTCAGCTGGGACTGTAGGATACACCGACCGAATCTCTCAATAACTGTCCCGGATAGCACATGAAACAATCTGATGGTGAGGCTCTAGTAATGTAAGATCTTTGGGGAATGCAGAATACCCTTTCATTGACATTCCTCTCAGGCCCAATCAGGCCCCGAGTGGTAGCACCTGATAAGAGTCATATAGAACTAAACTGTGTACTTATGCTAAACTGAATTGTTTGAAATAGGAGTGTTTGACATTTAAACTGAATGCGAAAAAATGTCTTGTGCTAAATTGAATTGTTTGAAATAGAACTGTTTGATTATTTAACTGTGTGCCAACAAATCAGAGATGTTTGATTGAATTGTTAGTGATGTATATCAATACTTGGAACCATTTAAATGAGTAATGTTGACTAGAATTATTAATGTTGAATAGCAATACTTGAAACTCTTTAATTGTCTAAATGGAATCATTGGTCTTACAGAATAATATTTCGAAATATTTGACTGTGTACAAATGATTAAATCGCGTTGAATAACAATACTTGTAATGTAGCATAGGACCAAAATACGTTGTGTCTGAAAGAAAGGAGTTCGCAGAAAAGAAACACTCAAAACTTGAATTTAA
The DNA here is from genome assembly GCA_963585895.1 of Sepioteuthis lessoniana. Lineage (NCBI taxonomy): Eukaryota > Metazoa > Mollusca > Cephalopoda > Myopsida > Loliginidae > Sepioteuthis > Sepioteuthis lessoniana. The sequence goes on from CAUZXS010004475.1 coordinate 22,126, forward strand.
AGAAATAAAATAGAAGTCGCTTATATTCTTGGGGACTACAGCGGATTGTAGTTAAAAAAAAGTTTGTAAGTTCTAAACTTCGTCCTCTTTTAACTCAAGGAAGCTAATTTAAAGGCACCTTCTGTTCTCATCCAAACCAAGTAAGTCAAAAAAAAAAAAAAAAAAAAAAAAAAAGAAGAAAAAAAAAGTGAAGGGGCGAAACAATAAACGACGTGATTAGCGAACGCGGCAAACTAGTGCAGAAGGAATACAAGACTAGACAAGATTACTGTGGTTTGGATAGTCTCGTTTCTTTCCCTGATTTCCAGTTTGTCCAGTTCTTTCCCCAAGCCTTTGAAGACCTTTCCAAAGATGGCATAGAATGTGCGGGTCACCAGCATGTACGATTGTTTCGTTTGGTTTGGTTTTATGGCATATCAACCTTTGTGGGTTATTTAACGCCAAATCCATTTTTATGTAAATAATCAGTTGTATTTCAAACAATTCAGTTTAGCATGAGTACACAGTTTGACAAAAACATTTCTATTCCAAACTATTCAGTTTATTCAAGCAGTTATACATAACAATTTAGTTTAGAGTAAGTACAGTTTCAATGCCAAAAACAGTTCAATTTCAAATAATTCAGTTTAGCATAAGCACGCAGTTTTAATGTAAGTACAGTTTGATTGCGAAAAACATTTCTATTTCGAGCTATTCAGTTTAGTCAAGCAGTTCTAATTCAGCTTAGTATAAGTACAGATTTTGTTTACACACAGTTAAATGTCAAAACGGTTCTATGTTAAACAATTCAGTTTAGTGTAAATACAGTTTCAATGTCAAAAAAGTTCTATTTCAAATAATTCACTTTAGCATGAGTACGCAGTTTAAATGTAAGTATGGTTTAATTGTCAAAAACATTTCTATTTCAAGCTATTCAGTTAAATCAAATAATACAATTTAGCATAAATACGCAGTTTAAATGCAAAAATCAGTATAGTGAAAGAAGCACGGTTTAGTTCTATATAATCCATTGATAAGACCCATATCAGGTGCTACCACTTCGTGGCAGAGTGGATCTGGTAGCGATGGCAATAAAGGGGTACTCCGCATTCCCCAAAGCACAAGCATTACTGGAACCTCACCACCAGATTGTTTAGTGTCATATCAGGACACTCGTTGGTGGGTGTCTTACTCCTCTGCAGAGAAGCAGTCGGTGTATTCTACAGCCCCAGCCGACTGGGCAAATGTACGATTGTAAAATAAATGCAAATAAAGTGTAATTACAGCAACTAGTAACAGCAATATCAACAGAAATAATTTAGGTTTGGTTTCTTTGCATTTAATGATATATCAACCTTTATGGGTTATTTAAAACGATGTAGAAAAATCTTGAAAGTCAAAAAAGTAAGGAAAATAACGGTATAAATACTTCATATGACAAACAAAATAAATTACATGTTAGATGACCTGGATATGGCTAAGATTTGTTTGTTTGTTTGGGTAAATAGGATTAATATTATTAGCTAGTAATAATGGTTAAAAATGAGCTCTAGCGAGTTTAAAAATTCATTTACAAATTATTTGTTTGCGAATCATATATCTGCATAGTTTGGAACGAGCAGCAGCAAGCATAGGCCTCTATGTTAATGCACACAAAATGGAATATATGTGCTATAACCAAACGGGGGACATCTCCACTCTAGAAGGAAGCCCTCTTAAACTAGTAGACAAATTCACATACCTAGGAAGCAGCGTCGAATCAACCGAAAAGGACATCGAAACGAGGTTAACGAAAGCATGGACAGCTATCAATAGGCTATCGATTATATGGAAATCAGACCTAACCGATAAAATGAAACGCAGCTTCTTCCAGGCAGCGTTCACATCGATACTACTATATGGATGCACTACATGGACGCTAACAAAACGACTGGAGAAGAAGCTAGATGGCAATTACACAAGAATGCTGCGTGCAATCCTGAACAAGTCCTGGCAGCATCACCCCACAAGACACCAACTGTACGGCCACCTGCCCCCTATCACGAAAACTATTCAAGTTAGACGAACCAGACATGCAGGACACTGCTGGAGAAGCAGAGATGAACTCATAATAGATGTACTCTTATGGATCCCCAAACATGGCCGCGCAAAAGCAGGACGACCAGCTCGAACGTACATTCAGCAGCTATGTGAGGATATCGATATCAGGATGTTGTCCTGAAGACCTACCTAGGGCGATGAACGATAGGGAGGAGTGGCGAGAGAGGGTCAGGGATATCCATGCTACCAGCGCGATATGATGATATATATATATACGTATCAGCAGGATTCGAATTGTATAACTTACAAGGATTGACATTCCATCAAACCCAACCAACCAACCATGCAGATTCTGGCCTTTCTGAAGAGAAAGTACTGGTCCGAGGTATTCAGTAACCATATTTACCAACCCCTCCGCTCGGGCAGGATATGACTCAAGGTCAATTTTTAAGTGGAGTTTAATAGGTTTGAATTCAGAGTTTTCCTCCTAGACTAGTTGCCTCACCAAAGCTGAAGAACCTAGTCTGCCCTACTATTTACCCTTAGCTGGAGGGAGAATAATTGGATTCATACCTTTCCTAAGGGTATTAGTGCTTTGTGAAATGCAATCGGTCACGATTTGAACTCGTATCGCCGTGTCCATATCCTACGACGATAACCATTACACCACGGGCAGCTCTTATTCAGTAACAGTCACCAATAAAGACAGGCAAACATCGTTTGTTATTTCTTCTTTTTTTGTTGTTGTTGACCTGATTCCACGGTATCAACTAAAACCTGCGGCCGACTTCTTTTTTAAAATACAAACACAACGTGGGGAAAGGTTGTAGTGGACAGGCTCCGAGGAGGTATTACGACACATTGTTAATAAAATAGAATATTCAAAGAGGCGTAATGGTTAAAGTGCTGGACTGTAATCTCGAATTAAGTAAGTTGCCCTTTGGGAAAGTTATGAACCCTTTAATCCTCCCAGATATAAGTTCAATAGTATCACAGTTCTACTTCTACAAGGATGGATTAGTACTAAATAACCCACGAAAGAGGATATGCCATTAAACAAAGAAACCAAACCTATACAAAAACTGGATTGATTGAAAATTAATGTGTTCGCGTGAATGAACAATATCACTTCGAAATTGTAAATAAAATGAAATTTTTAAAAATCAATGTATTCAAAGAAATACATAATATCTTCTTTCATTTGTCAATAGAACAAAATAATTAAAAGTTAATGTATTCATAGCAGTAGATAATACCTTCTTTGTTAGTAAGATGAAATATCTAAAAACTAATGTATTCATAGAAGTGAATAATACCTTCATTCATTTTGTCAATAATATAAAATATCTTAAAGTAAATATATTCATAGGAGTGTATAACTTTAGCTTTTCTCGCAAACAAATCGCTTCAAGTCAAAGCATTCACCATTGCACAATATCTATCGATGTATTACTAAAACTTTCATTATATATGTATATATATATATATACACACTTTAAATTGTGATGTACAAGTCAACTTTTTAAGCCTGAAAAAAAAAATCTCTAAAAAACGAAAGGTCGACCTTATATGGCAAGGTTAATATCCAAAATAATTGGGTTCATGCCTTTCCGAAGAAAATTTAACCGAAAGTAAATGTAACAGCGACAGTGGTGCTCGAACCCACTTACGTCGAAGTCGTAGTCCAGAACATCAGTCATTACGCAACGGGAACTCTCTCTGTGGTATAATGCCCTTAGAAATCCATATACATCACTTACATATACATCCAGCAACTGTAACAAACATTTTAGCTTAAACTCCGATTTGGTTAATGTATTTAAAAAATTAACTCAGAGGTAATAAAAACTTTTATGAAATTTAAGAATTTTCGCTAATGATCCGGGAGACTGGGGTTCAATCCCAGGTCGTGTCACACCAAAGACTCAAAAAATGGTACTTGGTGCCGCCCTGCTTAACACTCAGCATTATAAAGTAAGGATCAAGGGTAAAGTGGAGCAATCCAGGGAATGGAGTAGCGCCCTCTCCTACTCTTTTGTGTGGTAGGTATTGAAAAGGGAACCTTCGGGTCACCCTCGACTAAGGTCACCAACTTTACTAACTATATTACACGCCGTTGTATTAATGTTTTACTAACAGTTGTTAAAAGTAAACTTCATCACTCACCCTTTTTGGGCCGCTGCTTGGCATTCGTTCCGGGCGGTTGATTGCGAATTATCACACTTGACATCCGGGGTGGGGGTCGTCGGCCAAGGTCTTTGCCCACTTCGGCGAGACTAAGTATATTGCGTGGTGTCTAAGGTGCCCCATCACGGAAATGCCGACGGGGTCAATAATTTTTCCCCCTGCAACACATGAGTCTCGATTCGTAGGCGAGCTCCACTGTAAAACAGCCTTGTGCCACACTCGAAACCTTGGGATGTCAGATAAATCCCGTTTTAATATACATATTTACCAACCCCTCCGCTCGAGCAGGATATGACACAATTTTTAAGCGGAGTTTAACAGGTTTAAAATCAGAGTTTTCCTTCTCCTAGACTAGTTGCCTCACCAAAGCTGAAGAATCTAGTCTGTCCTACTATTTACCCATAGCTGGAAGGAGAATAATTGGATTTATACCTTTCCCAAGGGTATTAGTGCGATGTGAAATGCAATTAACCTGCTCCAGGATTTGAACTCGTGTCGCCATGTCCATTTCCTACTACGATAACCATTACACCACGAGCACCTCTGGTTTTAATATACTGTATGTAGATTTACAATTGCATGTAATCCAATGATATTTTAATGTGTGTGTTAATTTTGCTTGAATGTCTTTGCAAGTAGACTTAGCATTTTTTGAAATAGAACTGATTATTTGTATAAAATGAATTTGGCATTAAATAACCAACAAAGGTTGATATATCGTAAAAAACCAACCAACCAACCGTCGTTAGAATTATTAAGAATAATACTTACGTTTTACGATCGTTTGTGGGCGAATATCTTTGCAACAACAATTTTGAGTTCAAAAGAAAGCAAGTCACTTACCTACAAAACAAAACAAAAAAATACTTGTCTTTAATTGGAATCATTTTGAGATGAGGCTTCTTAATCTGAGAATTAATTTTTATTTATTGCGGACTTTTTGTCCTCATCTTGGTAGTTTTTGTGTTGTTTCTTCTTTCACTACGTTTCGGCCAAATTTCACCTTTGGCCTTCTTCAGGTGATTTTACTGCGACCTCGGATAGGAATGCTGAGTCTTGTAACCGTATCCCCAGTAATTACTGCCTTCCATAGTTGTTGTCTATCGCACCACGTTTTTTGACAATAACTATGGAAGGCAGTAACTACTGGGGATACGGTTACAAGACTCAGCATTCCTATCCAAGGTCGCGGTAAATCACCTGAAGAAGGCCAGAGGTGAAATTTGGCCGAAACGTAGTGAAAGAAGAAACAACACAAAGACTAAAAAGATGAGGGCAAGAAGTCCTCAATAAATAAAAATTAATTCTCAAAACAAAAAAGATACTGTTTAAATAAGTTATCAATATTTTCGGACATAAATGAATACATCTTACCTATTGTTACGTGAGCTATAATAATAACAACATTGTCCAGTCGACTGGGGCTGTTTAATACACGGACTGCTTTTCTGCAGAGAGGTAAGACCCCACCCTCCACAACGAGTGTCTTGTATATGACACTAAACAATCAGATGGTGAGGTTCCAGTAATGCTGGAGCTTTGGGAAATGCGGAGTACCCCTTCATTGACATCGCTCCCAGGTCTACCCGACCCGGAGTAGTAGCACCTAATAGGGTCCTATCTATGGGTCAAATACAACTAAACTGTGTACTTAAGCTAAACTGAATTGCTTGAAATAGAATTGTTTTGACTTTGAAACTGCGTACTTATGCTAAACTGGATTTTTTGAGATGGAACTGTATTCTTATGCTGAACAGAATTGTTTGAAATAGAACTATTTTTGAAATTAAATCTCTACTTGTGTTAAACTGAATTGTTTGAAATTGAATAGTTTTGATATTTAACTATGTGAGCAAAAACTATACTTATACGAAACTGAATTGTTTGAAAGAGAAATATTTTTGACAATTAAACTGTGTACTTATGCTAAATTTATTTGTTTGAAATAGAACTGTTTATTTGTATAAAAATCGATTTGGTATTAAATAACCTACAAAGGTTGATAAGCCATAGAACCCAAAGAAAGAAAGAAACAAACAAACTGATGATGAGGTTCCAGTAATGCTGGAGCTTTGGGAAATGCTGAGCAACCCTTCATTACCATCACTCCTTGGTCCATTGTGGCCCAGAGTGGTAGCACCTGGTAGGGTCCTATCAATGGGTCAAATAGAACTATGTACTTATACTAAACTGACTTGCTTTAAATAGAACTGTTTTGACATTTTAACTGCGTTCTTCATTTAAACTGCGTACTTATACTAAACTCATCACCATGTCATGCTGCTAGCACGGATCTCCCCGACTCTCTCTCGCCAACCGTCTCTTGGGTCATCGCTCCCGGGAGGTCTTCAAGGCTATATCCTGTATAGGCACAGAGCTGTTGTTTATAGGTTCTAGCTGGCAGTCCTGCTTTTGCTCATCCATGTGAAGAGGTCCACAGGAGTATATCGCTCTTGAGTTCATCCTTACTTCTCCAGATGTGTCCCGCGTGTCTAGTTTGTCTAACTTGGATAGTTTTCGTGATGGGTGTCAAGTAGCCGTATAGCTGCTGTTTTTTTTTCAGGGATGTTGCCTCCAGGACTAGTTCAATATTGCTCGTAGCATTCTTGTGTAATTGCCGTCAAGCCTTTTCTCTATACGTTTAGTTAGCGTCCATGTGGTGCATCCATGTAGCAGTATCAACACGACCGCTGCTTAGAAAAAACTGCATGTTATTTTATCGGTCAGCTCTGATTTCCATATGACCGATCGTCTATCGATAGCTGTCCATGCTTAGTCGCGTGTTGATGTCTGTCTCAGTTGATGAGACGCTGCTTCCGGAGTAGGAGAACTTGTCCATTAGTTTCAGAGAACTACTATTTAGTGTAGAGATGTCACCTCTTTGATTAAAACACATATATTCCGTCTCGTCTGCGTTGACATGGAAGCCTATACCACCAGCTGCTAGTTCCAAGCTATGTAGCAGAGATTCAGCTTGGGCTGGTGAATTTGCTAGAAGCGCTATGACATCGGCGTAGTCCGCGTCCGTGATAGTTTGTGCGGGGTATCTTCTCTTTCTTTCCTTTGCCAGCTTGCAATCGTTACTCGAAATAGAACTGTTTTGACATTTTAAACTGCTTACTGATGCTAAACTGAATTGTTTGAAATGGAACTGTTTTTGTATGCTAAACTGAATTGTTTGAAATAGATCAGTTTTTGACTATGTGTTGTGGCCCCGGAAAGGATCACTAATGAAAACGTAAACACAGATATTAGATACAGATTATATTACACAAGAAAGATAGAGTTACATAGAAAAGGTAAGAAGTCTCGTACTGTTCGGATAACACCGATATTGATCTGCGGTATTTGTTGCTCGCCCCACCCAACGGGCAAGTGTGGCACAAGGCCTTTTTTATGGTGGGTCCAGGTGCAGGGCCGTAGCCCACACGCGCCCGGCATTTGCCAAAAATGCCTACGGCCCCGTCGGCATTCCCCTTATTATGGGCGCCTTAGGCGCTGGGCGATTAACCCATCCCTCCTGAACGAGGTAAAAGCCGGGGAGGGGAAGGCTCCCTGAGACCGAAGGAAATCTCCAGGTACCGAGACACACTTGGCCAGATCCGTGCCGCAGATAACACGGCCGGCCGAAGTGCTACCTGACACCTGGAGAGGTGTCAGACCGATATTGATCTGCGGTATTTGATGCACGCCCCACCTTACGAGCATGTATGGCACAAGGCTTTTTTTTGGGTGGGACCGGGCGCAGGGCCGTAGCCCACACGCGCCCGGCATTTGCCAAAAATGCCTACGGCTCCGTCGGCATTCCCCTTATTAGGGGCGCCTCAGGCGCTGGGCGATTAACCCAACCCTCCCGAAGGAGGTAAAAGCCAGGGGAAAAGGCCCCCTGAGGCCGAAGGAAATCACCAGGTACTGAGACACACTCGGCCAGATCCGTGCCGCGGATAACACGGCTGGCTAAAGTGCTACCCGGCACCTGGAGAGGTTCAGACCGAGATTGATTCGCCTCTCTGGCAGCGAAATCTCTCAGTACTAATAACGGTGAGAAGAGTCCATTATGGTGAGATTGGTAAGGCTCCCACAACACTATGAAACTGTACTTACGCAAAATTAGATCGTTTGAAATATAACAGTTTTGACATTTAAATGTGTTTTAACAAAAAACCATACTTATACTAATCTGATTCGTTTGAAATAAAACTGTTTGACTAAACTGAATAGCTTGAAATAGAAATTGATTCTGCATTGAATAACCTAGAAAAGTTGATATGCCATAAAACTCAATCAAACAAACAACTGAAGATTGGCCTTGTTCGTTTGTCGTCGTCTTTGGCTACTCTCACTCGCGCTAACAGTGAAAGAAAGAGAAGTAACACAAGGGAAACGAGATTTGTTGTAGGTTTGGTTTTGTTTCTTTATTTAATGGCATATCAACCTTTGTAGGTTATTTAATGCCAAAGCTATTTTCCTTGAAGAACAGTAGCGGTACTATTTAACCCATAACTGGGAGGATAAGGAGGTTCTTACTTTTTCCAAGGGTATTTGCCCGAAAGTGAACGTAATTGCACGACAACGATTCCGTAGTCAATCGCTTTAACCATCATTACAAGAGGACACCCACCGACTTGTAGCAGATAAACAAAGGAAATACTTTATCAAATGTTGATGAACTGGTTTTAGCTGTCATTGCATATTGTAATAGAGTTGTTACGATATTTGTTGAGTTTACTGCAGCTGCAGCTGTTGTTGTTTCTTAGTGACCATTTAGAATCGCTTCGAAGTTTTTGCTTAGTCATTGTTTGTCGTCTGTTTGAAGTGGCTCATATCAGAATCCATTTCCTTCCGTTTACTGGGTCAAACAAGCTTTCTTGTATACAGATAGACTTGCTCGAATCGACCAAGAAATTGACTTGACTGAAATTCACGTAACCATTGCTAATTGATCGGAAAATATTTTATTTGTATTTTTCACGCGTACGTTCAGGAATTAGGTGCGTCGAGCCGGTCCTGATTTTGGTTAGCGTTGTGTGTTATGAGAACATGATATAAAAAAGAGTTCCCACAAGTTACGACAATTTACAAGCCATCACTTTTTGTATAAGTCTTCTCAGAAAGCGAAAAAAAAAAAAAAAAAAAAACTATTTCAATCTACGACGATGTAATAGTTTTGTGTGTGTCTTATCAGACAGTGACGAAAGCTATTTTCATTTGCGACAATGTATAAGCAGTAGTTTTGTGTGTAAATTTTATCAGAAAGCGAAAAAAAGTTATTCTAGTCCCTGGCAATATATAAGTAATAGTTTTGTATGTATCTCTTCTAAGAAAGCGAAAAAAGCTATTTTCATTTACGCCAACGTATAAGCAATAGTTTTGTGTGTAAATTTCGTCAGAAAGCGAAAAAGTTATTCTAATCCACGGTAATATATAAGCAATACTTTTGTATATCTCATCTAAAAAAGCGAGAATAAAAAGCTAATATCATTTACAACAACGTATGGGCAATACTTTTGTAAGTCCTATCCGAAAACCAAAAGCCTATTTTAATCTACGACAATGTATAAGCAATAGTTTTTTTTTATGTATAACTATTATCAGAAAGCGAAAAAAGCTATTGTGATTTAATTTAAGTTATAACGAAGGCTTGAACTTTGTAATTTTCGTTGAGACTTTTTCATGGCCTTTGAAAATTACGCTGTCTACATAGACGTGTACACGAGTGAACTGGCACGAAATGAAAAATTAAGAATAAGATATTTTCGAAGAATTATTATAAAAAAAAATGAAAACAAAAGCATAAACGCCAACATACACATATATGTTTTGTAACATTCTTCCTTATTCATATAGCATCCCATTTTAGCAGAAGACTAGACGAGCCGTGAATTCGTTGGGGTCTCGTTGCAGAAGCTATCCCTGATGATGTTGATACTTCTGTTAATGTAAAATCAAATAATTCTACTAAGTATTCAATTGATATCTTAATCATATCGAGAATATGGATTAAAAAGGAATTCCAGGCCAAAAACAGACCCCAGAAAAATGAACCCCATAAATTCTTCTGGAAATGGCTTAAGTCTCAAAGAGCGTTATAAGCGGAATGTTTTAATAAAAATCTCGCTATGCTATGCCTTTTTTTCTGCGTTACGATCATATGTATACATTAAAACATAATAGTAATTTTTGTAACATAACCAAACCTTTCTCGTAATCATATTCTGTCACTATATCAATTTGTGACGGAATATGATTGGTTATTTGGCTTATTAGCATATCAAGGCCTGGTTGTTATTTAATGTCAAATACTGCTCACAGACACACACACACACACACACACACTTACATATATATATATATATATAAGTGTGTGTGTGTGTCTACCCGGTCGAGGAGACTGACAATGCACCTTTCTGACACAAGTTCAATAGCTCAGCATTTAAAAAAACATTCATGCCCAACAACACTACTACGAAAAATTCTCACCGACAACACAACAATACTCGACCATCAAAATAATAAACAAAAACTTCAGATTCTCGAAGCACTATATATTAGACACCTGCAACCGGCACTTAATAGAATTAATTTTCAAACCAGTGCTAATGTACTTAAATGTCTGGCACTATTTACAGAATTATATTTAAAAGCAAATGCCATATTCTTCAACGGCAAAGACGTCCTTACACAGTAGTAATTTGCTAAAACAAAAGTTACATCACTTTTGTAATAGATTCTCCCTTGATGATGGCCCAAGGTCAGGCAGAAAGTACTAGGGATACATACAACTATGGACAATACATAAATCAATTGTCCTCGTATACGATAAAAGTAATACGGGAATTCGAACGGATCCAGAAGAAATATATATATATATATATATATATATATATATATATATATATATATATATATATAGTATTATTCGGTCCAGTTATACCAGAGTTGGGAGTAATTCCTTCAGGACAAGAAGTTAAATTACCATAATTCCAACCGACGGTAGAATTAGAAAAATGAAAATAAATAAAATAAAAAAACAAATAAAAAAACTGAAGTTAAAAACAACGAGAAGATAACATCCCCACCGTGTCTATTCTGATTTATTTTATCCATAACATCTGAAGAAGTCCTGTTATATTTTTCTTCGTGTTTTTGGTTTACATCAGAAACACAAAACAGGATGGAAATAAATTTATAATCCTAAAGTAACCGGTCTTTGTTTTTTTCTTTAAAGAAAGGATATAAATATATATATATATATATATATATATTAGATTTATATATTTACACTTTTAATGCCATGGAATTTAAACTGCGACTCCTGGGTTTCATGGAGTTTTTACAAACAACAATCATCTGGTAGATAACAAAATAAAATGAATCGAAAATTGAAAAAATACAGTAAAAAACCGTTGGGATTTTGTAGGAATCTTTACGTGTGATTGTAAGTGTGTGAGTGTGTGGGTGTGTGGCTGTGTTTGCGTGGGTTAAAGTTGCGTATTATTGTGTGTGTATGTGCGGGTGGCATATAGTGTATATGTATGTCAAGGTACAAACCGAGCGCGTTGTTTTTACCGGATATAATGTCGTCGGTGTATCTTGTTTTTGCTCCATTATTTTATTTCTGTATGTGTCGGTGACTATTAGGAATAAAACATCATCATTGGCTGTCGAGGGAAATGATTTGTAAGCGTATTTAAACGGTTATAGTATGGTAGACTAGAATCACAATCAATATAAAGAGTTAGGGTGGACGCTAACAAAACAGCTGGAGAAGGTAGACGGCAATTACACAAGAATGTTGCGAGCAATATTGAACAATTCCCGGCGGCAACACTTCACAAGGCACCAACTATACGGCCACCTGCCTCCCATTACGAAAACTATCCAAGTTAGACGAACCAGGCATCCAGACATGCAGGACACTGCTGGAGAAGCAGGAACGAGCTCATAAGTGATTTACTCCTATGGACCCCCACATATGGCCAAGCATAAATATAGCAGGTATGTGAGGATATCGTGTGTAGCCCTGAAGACCTACCAGAGACGATGAACGATGGGGAGAAGTGGCGAGAGAGGGTGAGGGATATCCGTGCTAGCGGCACGACATGATGATGATGATGGATAATAATAAATTGATGAAATGTTGCGTAAATATTATATATACTATAGTTATCTGTGATAGTACTTACGTAATGAAAATAATTAAGGGGTTACAATGATATTATTTTTATGTAAGATGATGGTTATAACTGAAGAGCAAAGTGTTATCATTATAAAATTAAGGAAATAGATGGTGGGTTTGGGAGGTATAGACGGTTGAGATGGTTACATGTTTTGTGTTAACGTTATATGATTTACACGCTATTGTAGAATAAGATCCTATTTACCCAAACCCTCTGCTCGGGCAGGATATGACACAAGGTCAATTTTTTAAGCGGAGTTTAACAGGTCTGAATTCAGAGTTCCTTCTCCTAGACTAGTTGCCTCACCAAGGCTGAAGAACCTAGTCTGCCCTGCTATTTACCCATAGCTGGAGAGAGAATAATTGGATTCATACCTTTCCCAAGGGTATTAGTGTTATGTGAAATGCAATCAGTCTCGTGCAGGATTTGAACTCGTATCGCCGTGTCCATATCCTGTGACGATAACCATTACACCACAGGCACCGATCGCAGAATAAGATAGAGTGTACGTGGTTGATCAGATGAATGTAGAGTGTAATGTTGGAGTATTCGCCAATAGTCTGCAAGACCGGAGTTCAATCCCAGATTGAGTCATACCAAAGACTCAAAAATGATACTTAATACCTCCATGCTTAACACTCAGTATTATAAAGTACGGATCAAGAGTAAGTGGAGCAATCTAGAGAAAGGGATTGCGTCCCTTCACCTCGATGTAGTAGGTCAACATATATATATATATATATTGGAACTTAGAATCTGTCGTTCGGGACGAGGTATCTGTATATTCGGGTGGCAGTATCTATCTCTAGTGGTATCGATCTACTGAGACTGGGTATTTGTCTATTAGGATGGGGTATCTGCCTATTGGGTTGATGGTATCTGTCAATTGAAGCAAAGTATCTGTTTATTGGGAGCAGAAATATCTATGGCAATGAAGTATTATTATCGGCTCATTGAACTAGTTGGTAGAGTGTTCGCCAATGGCCCCGGAGATCGGGGTGCGATCTCAGGTCTAGCCATAACAAAGACTCAAAAATAGTACTCGATAGCTCTTTGCCTAACACTCAGCAATATCAGGTACGTATCAAGGGTAAAGTGGAACAATCCAGGCAAGGGAGTAGCGCCCTTCCCTACACTTTGGTGTAGTAGCTGTTAAAAAAATAAACCTTCGGGTCGTCCTCGACTACGGTCGCAAACTTTACTCATATTTCAATTGGGTGTAGGTACCTGTCTATTGGTGAGAGGGGAATCTGTTTATTGAGACAGGGTATCTGTGTATTGGGTGGTGATATCTATCTATTAGGGGTGGTGTATCTGTCTAATGGGAGTGGGTATGTGTCAATTGGGGGTGGGGTATCTATAAGAATAAAAAATAAGCATAAATGTGCAATTATTTTTTGATTACTAAACATTTATCAGCTGAACGGTTTTCGCATCTAAAAAAGACACAGAGTTCATTTTATGATATGGTTGGTTGGTTGGTCGGTTTTGTGGTATGTCAAATGGTATTTGAATGTTTACAGTTGAAATCTTTTCTTTTTTTTTTTTTTTGAGCCATTATACATTTTCAGGTAACTAATGATAACCCTTTGAAAACAATTATCATTGTTAAGTTACGTTGGCTGGAGAGGTTTCCTTGATTCTCTCTCTCTCTCTCTCTCTCTCTCTCCATCTCTCTCTCTCTCTCTCTCTCTTGCCATCCGTTCTTATCTCGCATAGCTCCCGGCATCCTCCTTACTATATCCAATGTCTGCATAGAGCTGATAGGTTTCGTAACTGGTTAGCCAGGCCTGGCGCATTCATCTATAGGGGTTCATAGAAGAACGTGTGGTACTATGCTTGTCACAGTACTTTATTATGACCTTGGATCCGTGACTACTACATGCGTTAACGGGTAGTTTGTTTATCAATCTACTCTGTGCCACGTTGTGTTTAAAAGATCCATAGATAGGGGATGGCACAATCTATCCGGAACTTCTTCGGAGAGTCGGGGTGATTCGCAGGAACAAAGTTGCCCGTGTGCTGGCAAATCAAAGACAAGAAAAACTCTCCGTCAGCAATTAACAATCATTCATTGGGACGTAATTTTATGAAAGTAATGTCTGATATTTTTATCAAAAAATATTTGCTTTATTATCAAGATATAGAGTTCGAGGTTCAGACTGTATACAGTAGCACGAGAGAGAGAGAGAGAGAGAGAGGGGGGGGAGAGAATCTGTGTTGTATATTACGGACGGGTGCGGTCGTTGTAAGCGCGCGAGCATATCGGCTGTAGTCAATCAGTAAAAGTGTCACGAGACTAGCGCGTGCCTGCCAAGTTAGACGTGATTTTAAAATAATCACAGACGAATTATCACGTGTTTCACGACAGTTTCACTGGTGACACCGAACATTTGGGGATCTTCGATTTGTTCCTCAAAATTTCTATACAAGAAAACAAGTGAGAAGATTTTGGCAGAATTGAAGGCAGATTTCAAAACAGGCGAGTCAAAGATTCCCAGGCCCCGACCCGTCCTACCCTGTCTGCTATGACAGGCGTATGTCAACAGCCCGCTCTCACCCACACCGCCGGCGCCAGCAAGTGGAAGGGAGAAGAAGAACATAACTAAGACGAACTTTTCGAGTGCAGCGATCATAGCCCGAAGTGAATAATAAACGACTGCTATATTTTCTTCCCTAACCTTAGAGTTTGAGTATTTCTTTTCCTGCTTACTTCTTTCTTTCCAGCACAACACGTTGGTCCTATGTTACATCTGTAAGGGTCTATGAACAGAGACACAAAGAGATCCCCCGCTCGGAGCGAACTCTGAACGCCAAGTAACAACAGACAACTTGCTTTTTTGACTGACTGACTGACTGACTGAACGAACTCAATATTACGTACGTAGGTGCCCCAGTCTGCAGGGGCTGCAGAATATACTGACTGCAACTCACCAGAGGGGTAAGACTTCCCCTACGAGTGTCCTGGATATGACACTAAATAATCTGATGGTTAGGCTCCAGTAATGCCGAAGCTTTGAGGAATGCAGAGTAACCCTTCATTGGTCCCTAATCAACTCTGGCCTCGAGTGGTAGCACCTGATTGGGTCCTATCTATGGGTCAAATGGAATTAAACTGTCTTATTACGTTGAACTGAATTGTTTGAGATTAACTATTTTTACATTTAACTGTGTGTTTAAACTATGTACTCATGCCAAACTGAATTGTTTGAAATAGAACTGTGAATTCGGCATTAAATAACCTACAATGGTTGATATGCCATAAAATGAAGCGAAACGAAACCAAACTGTATGCTGGGTAATTTTATAGCATGTGTAGTGATAGGTTGATTATAAGGGGTGGGTTTAAAGGTTTCTGTCGCATAGACAGTAGAAACGAAGAAATTTATGAATAATCCAATTCAAATATTTATCGATACGAAAAAAAGAAGAATAGAAAATGATAAAGAATAAATTAAAAAAAACCACAACAAAGAAACAAAGAAACAAAGACAAAAAAGGAAAAATAATGAAGTAAAAGAAAGAAAAAAGATAGAAAAATAAGAAAAAAGATAAAGGAAAAAAGGTAAAAAGTAAGCAAAAGAAAAAAGAAAAAGGGAAAAGAAGAAAAAGAAATAGGAAAAATGATGAAAAAAGAAAACAGAATAAAAGAAATGAAAGGAAAAATGAAAAAGGAAAAGAAAAAACAAAAGAAAACAAAACAAAACCAAAAAGCGAGACAGGAAAGAGGAGAAAAGAAAATAGGAAAAGAGAAAGAAAAAGAACAACAACAGAAAAGAAAGAAAAGAAAAAAGAAAAAGGAAAAAAAGAAAAAAGAAGAAAAGAAAAAAGAATAAAAGAAGGAAAAAAAAGAGAAAAGAGAAAAAAGAAGAAAAGAATGAAAAAAAGAAAAAAGGCGAGAAAAAGAAACAAGGAAGAAAAGAAGAAAACTAGGAAGAAAAAAAGAAGCAGAAAATAGGAAGAAAAAAGAAAAAAAGAAAATTAGGAAAAAAGAAAAAGGAGAATAAAGGAAGATAAGAAGAAACAAGGAAGAAATCAAGAAAAAAGAAGAAACAATAAAGAATAGAAGAAAAAAAGAGAAAAGAAGTGAAAAGGAAAAAAAAATAAGAAAAAAAAGAGAAAACAGAATGAAAAAAGAAAAAAAGGAGGAAAGACACAAAAAGGAAGGAAAAAAGAAAAAAACGAGACAAGAAGTAAAAAAAGAAGCAAGTAAGAAAAGAAGAAACAATGAAGAAAAGCAGAAAAAAATGAAAGGAAGATAAAAGGAAGAAAAGAAGAAAAAATGAAGAAAAGAAAAAAAGGAGGTAAAAAGAAAAAAAGGAGGAATGAAGAAAAAAGAAAGAAAAGAAGTAAAAATGAAGAAAAGAAGAAAAAGGGGAAAAAGGAGGAAAACAAGAAAAAATGCTAGAAGAAAAAAGGAAGAAAAAATAAGGAAAAAGAAAAAAAGAAGAAGAAAAAAAGGAGAAATGAAGGAAATGAAGAAAAGAAGAGAAAAGGAAGAAAAGAAAAAAAAAAGGAAAAAAAAGGAGAAAGGAAGAAAAAGGAAGAAAAAAGGAGGAAATCAAGAAAAAAAGGCTAGAAGAAAAAAGGAAGAAAAGAAGAAACAAGGAAGAAAAAAAGAAGAAAAAAGAAGAAATGAAGAAAAAAAGGAAAAAAAGAAGAGAAACGGAAGAAAAGAAGAAAAAAGAAGAAGAAAAGGAGGAAAAAAGAAAAATGAAAAAGAAAAAAGAAGGAAAATAGAAAAAGGAGAAAAGAAAAAATGGAAAAGACGAAAAAAGGAAGAAAAGAAGCAAAAAGCAAGAAAAGAAGAAAAAACCGCTACAAAAGCTGATGCAATACATCTCCATGTAAGATTATCGATTTGTTGAGATATTTGATCATAAATAAAAGATTTCATGCATTTATTTGAAATCCATTCAGATTATCTGTCTGGTATGTCACTCCAAAAATCCCCCTCCCCCATCCCCCCCACAAGATTTCGGTCAGAAGAATCTTATCTTTTTACCATTCTTTATGATGTAATTCACTTCTGAAAATGTCTCAAAAACCTACCGAATTTTAAACAGTAATTTCCTTTAACTTAATTTTTGTTTTGTTTCAAAATCAAATTTCACTCGAACCATCAGCCTACGACAACGAGGATCGGAGGCACAGTATGGCGTATAAATAAGTACAACCTGATTAAAAAAAAAAAAATAGACGTTCCCTTCTAAATGAATGGCCCGGGAGACCTGGGTTCAATCACAGGTCGAGTCATACCAAAGACTCGATACCACCTTGCTTAACACTCAGCATTATAAGGTACGGTTCAAGGGTAAAGTGGAGCAATCCTGGGAATGGAGTAGCGCCCTCCCCTACACCTTGGTGTAGTAGCTATCGAAAAGGGAGCCTTCGGGTCACCCTCGACTATGGTCGCTAACTAACAACAGTGGAACACTATACAATCAAAACGGTTCATTTCTTCGTTTTTTTTTATGGCCTATCAACCTTTGCGGTTTACCTAATACCGAGGCCATCTATGTAGACAAACAGTAGAGGTATTATTTAATCCCTATCTGGGAGGATACAGAACTTTATATCTTCCCCAAGGGTATTAGTTCGAAAATGAACGTAATAGTGGAAATGGGGGTTGGGCATTCTGGCGAAGGAATTTTCGGTTGCCGCTCGCATAATGCAAAGCTCTTCGAACGAATTGAGCACTCTGGTATCTGTTAAGGTATAAAATGTAAATAAACGAACACTGCTGTTGCTGTTGCTACATAAATACCTTATAATTCCCTTGACGACGTGGTACGCTTGTTGGCCGAGCGGTCTGATACTAAGTCTAACGTAAAGTTGGGCGGGTCCTTACACAGGGTTTAGGCGTCCTACGTGTCTAGCCACACTGAAGAGTTGTGATACAACGAAACAGTCAATATATATATATATATATATATATATATATATATATATATATGCATATTTCTACATAGATATAGATATATAATATCTATATAATATAATATCAATTAGGTTAATAGATATACTTAAATGGAATTATCAAAATAGAGTGATCAATGAAAGGCTTATAATATTTGTAAACATATTTAGAGTAAGTAAGTAAAGTTGGCGACCATAGTCGAGGGTGACCCGAAGGCTCCCTTTTCGATAGCTACTACACCAAGGTGTAGGGGAGGGCGCTACTCCATTCCCAGGATTGCTCCACTTTACCCTTGAACCGTACCTTATAATGCTGAGTGTTAAGCAAGGTGGTATCAAGTACCCTTTTTAAAGTCTTTGGTATGACTCGACCTGGGATTGAACCCAGGTCTCCCGGGCCATTGGCGAACACTCTAACCGCTGGGCCAATTCCAATGATGGATGAAATAAATTTGAAATGGAATATACTTATTGATTTTCTTGTTCCTTAATGATATATATATATACATATATATATATATATATATATATATGGAGAAATGGTAGATTTTGGCCCTGTCTGCAGGGACTTCAGAATACACCGGCTACTTCTCTGCAGAGGAGTAAGACCTCCACCCACCTCAAAGAGGGTCCTGTATATGAGACTAAACAATCTGATAGTGAGGTTCCAGTAATGCTGGTACTTTGGGGAATGCGGAATACCCCTTCATTGACATCACTGCCAAGTCCACTTTAGACCAGAGTTGATGCGCCTGATAAGGGTCATATCGTTGGGTCAAATATAATTAAACTGTGTACTTCTGCTAAACTGAAATCCTTGAAATAGGACTGTTTTGACATTCATACTGCTTGCTTATGCTAAACTGAACTGTTTGAAATATAACTGTTTTTGAATAGAACTAAACTGAAAAAAAAAACAAACTGTTTTGACATTTAACCGTTTTAAAACAAAAAAACTATAATTATACTAAACTAAATTGTTTGAAATTGCTATTTATAGAACGGGTTACTATGTTGAAAAGTAGGGATGTGATCCAGAAAGAACCAGCTTCATCTTGATGTATGATATATGTTTCTGTGTCGGTAATTATTCCTGTACTATAGAAAAAGGCGTTACTTTTTTACTCACCTAAATATTGCCGGCTGTCACATGCCCGTAAAAAGCTTTTCTCCTGAATTGAGCACTCCGGGAGCCAATAGCGTATATGTAAATAAATATATACGTTAAAAATTCTTTCGCTCACGCTGAGAGGGTGATAGCTTTGGGGTAAGACATCCGACTGACGAGAAGTCAGCCGAGTTTCGATCCAGCTTGAAGCCGCTCGCGTGTGTGTCTAGCCACAATTGAAGAGTCGTGATACAAACTGTCTGTGGGAGACTGTATATATATATATATATATATATATATATATATATATATTTACATATATGTGTGTGTGTGTAATTTCTTGGATGATGGTATTAACATAGATAATCTGATGGTGCAAATGAAAATTATTATTATTCAGTTGTATAAACTTTCTCGAATTTGTTGACTTTGGTTTTGAAACTCGGATTTAAACAAAAGCACTAAAAATTCAGTGTACATTTCCGCGGTTTTTGATCTAATCTTTAATTTCTGTTAATCATCTTAAAATCCATAAAATTCAGTTAGTTTTCAGCTGATATATACAACATATCATCATCATCATCAGGTCGTGCCGCCGGCATGGATATCCCTGACCCCCCTCGGCACTTCTCCCTATCATTCATCGCCTCTGGCAGGTCTTCAGGGTTACATCCCGTGTCCTCGCATAGCTGCTGTATGTAAGTTCGAGCTGGTCGTCCTGCTTTTGCTTGGCCATATGTGGGGGTCCATAGAAGTACATCACTTATGAGCTCGTCCTTGCTTCTACATGCTTTCGTTAGTCGTGTGTCAATGTCTTTTTCGGTTGATGAGACGCTGCTTCCTAGGTAGGTGAATTTGAAGATATTTTAGTAAATTCATATGATAATATTTGCTTGAAAATTCCATAGGAACTATTGAGTGAAATATATTTAAATCTTCCATTGAACTATCTTTAAAATGGTAATTTAGGATACTTATTTAATTAAACTATTACTTATCTATATTTTAAAGTTATAAAATGATTAATTTTTGTCTAAGGTCGTAATAGTATGAATTACTTGGTCATTTCAGTCTAAGATGAAAATAGTATCAATTACTTAGTTATTTTCGTATTAGATCAAAATAGTATTACTTACTTGGTTATTTTCGTCAAAAATCAAAATAGTATGACTTACTTGGTCACTTTCGTCTAAGTTGCTCCTAGTATGAATTACTTGGTCATTTTCGTCTAAGATCAAAATAATATGACTTACTTGGTCATTTTCGTCTAAGATCAAAATAATATGACTTACTTGGTCATTTTTGTCTAAGATCAAAATAGTATGACTTACTTGGTCATTTTCGTCAAAGATCAGAATAGTATGAATTACTTGGTCATTTTCGTCAAAGATCAAAATAGTATGAATTACTTGGTCACATTCGTCTTAAATCAAATAGTATGACTTACTGGGTCACTTTCGTCTAAGTTGATCCTAGTATCAATTACTTGGTCATTT
This sequence comes from Sepioteuthis lessoniana, assembly GCA_963585895.1. Taxonomy (NCBI): domain Eukaryota; kingdom Metazoa; phylum Mollusca; class Cephalopoda; order Myopsida; family Loliginidae; genus Sepioteuthis; species Sepioteuthis lessoniana. The sequence continues at coordinate 43,035 of CAUZXS010004475.1, forward strand.
TCGTCTAAGATGAAAATAGTATGACTTACTTGGTCACATTTGTCTAAGTTGATCTTAGTATGAATTACTTGGTCATTTTCGACTAAGATGAAAATAGTATGACTTACTTGGTCACTTTCGTCTAAGTTGATCTTAGTATGAATTACTTGGTCATTTTCGTCTAAGATGAAAATAGTATGACTTACTTGGTCACTTTTGTCTAAGTTGATCCTAGTATCAATTACTTGGTCATTTTCGTCTAAGATGAAAATAGTATGACTTACTTGGTCACTTTTGTCTAAGTTGATCCTAGTATCAATTACTTGGTCATTTTCGTCTAAGATGAAAATAGTATGACTTACTTGGTTACTTTTGTCTAAGTTGATCCTAGTATCAATTACTTGGTCATTTTCGTCTAAGATGAAAATAGTATGACTTACTTGGTCACTTTTGTCTAAGTTGATCCTAGTATGAATTACTTGGTCATTTTCGTCTAAGATGAAAATAGTATGACTTACTTGGTCACTTTTGTCTAAGTTGATCCTAGTATCAATTACTTGTTCGTTTTCGTCCAAGATGAAAATAGTATGACTTACTTGGTCACTTTTGTCTAAGTTGATCTTAGTATGAATTACTTGGTCATTTTCGTCTAAGATGAAAATAGTATGACTTACTTGGTCACTTTTGTCTAAGTTGATCCTAGTATCAATTACTTGGTCATTTTCGTCTAAGATCAAACTAGAATTATTTGCTTTCTCAGCATACTTTTCTTAACACTTCTATATATGTGCTCGATGCTTGCATTAATTTCAATTTTGACTGTTCGTCTTGTCTTGGTTCGCTTTCTATGAACTAAAAGCTTATGTATCACTATTATTTGCTGGCTTTCTTAGATACATGGTAAATATTATCAGTTTGATATTCACACAGTATAAAAAAGAAATACAAGTATCTCTATCAATATATTCTTGAATTTCTGAAAATACTTTAAATGTCTTATAAAAGCTAATAATTTTCTCAGCTTTCTGCTTGGATTATTTAGACGGATATTTTTGTCCTAATCTCCTTTTTATTCCTAATCATTTAATCCGTGACTCTTCAATCATAGCTGCAGCTGATATTTTACAAAATAAATCTTGACGCCAATCTGTTAATGAATCGGAGAAATTTATTTATATATTCATTTATTTTTTTTTTCGTTTTAAGTTTGGTTCGCTACGATGCGATATACCCCAAAGATAAACAGTTATATATTGATATTCAAAAGCAAGTAAACAGTTTCTGGGTAGACTCAGAACTACTATGACGTCACATCCTACCGTTCTGGAGTTCGAGTCTCATTGGGTGCCCCTTTTATATGGCCTTGTGCCACATCTAAGCAAAAAGCTTAGTAAATTACCACATCCTACCGTTCTGAGAGCCTCGTTTTGAGGAAAAAATTTGAAGCTGTTCGATACGACTGTAAAGGAAGAAAAGTGAAGATACTATTCAAGTAATCAGAAGTTAGGTAGTACTTGATCTGACCAACGAAAAACATGGATGCAAATATATACAAAAATCGGCCGATATAATATAGACAGTAACAAAAAAACCCTACAGCCAAGTCGGCTGTGGTTTTTGAATACACTGTCTTCCTCTCTGTAGAGGGATAAGATCTCTCCTTCCCAAGCAAGTATCCTGGAGATGACACTATACAATCTGATGGTATGGTACCAGACCTGGAGCTCTGTAGAATGTGGAGTATCTCTTCATTGACACTGCTCCCAGGCTCAATCTGATCTGAAGTAGTAGTTCCTGAAAGGGTCCTATCGAGGGGTCAAATAGAACTGTTTGACATTTAAACTGTGAGCAAACAAATATGAGAAAAACCTTCTATAGTGCAAACAATATGAAGGAATTTTTCCAAAACACTGAAATCAATAATGTGATATCATTTCTAAAAACAGTGAAGTTATACACAAAAATCTACAGAAATGTGCAATAAGATCAAATTACTTCTATAAACCCTTTCTTTACCAGATATATTCTAACAAATTGATCTGTAGGAGAAAGAACTGCACACCATTATTTAGTGCGGGAATTGTTTTGCCATTGGAATTTTGAAATTATACATTTCATCAATTAGAACGACCCATGCCATTCTGCCCGGGCACACCTCACTGGGCACCCTAAAAGGCAGCGCTAAAGACGTGCGACCTCTCTTTTCTTTTCTCATTCCTCTTGGCTGGCAGCCAGGTAAGACCAGCCGACACGAGAGATAACATTTCTCTCTCTAACTCGGGACGACTCCAACAGCAGACAGGGACTATCCATCTCGAGAGAGCACACTTCAACATTTGTTCTTCTGCATCCTTTGGGGGACCATTTCCTGGTCAATTATTTCTCCCTCCCAAACCAAATAGACCCGATGCCTCGTGCTAAGCACTAAACTCCCGCATAGCCATTTACAAATGATTGCCCATTCTCTTCAACTCACGGTTTAAGAAAAACTTCCTCTCAAGCAGTCATTAAACTACTAGATTGAAAGCCATCAGTATCTACGCGTTCATTATTTGTTTCCTTTCTATAAAAATAAGAGGCAACGGAACGATACTACGTCAGTTACCATTTTATGCCAAAATGGTAATATCATCCGCCCTCTTGTTATAGATCCCTTCCCCAACCTTTTTCATAGGATTTTTTTTTTATGATTATCATTCCCTACAAATAAACTCCTAATAAAAAAATAAATAATCAACTAATTATCTAAAGTTTATCATTAATGTCTGAGACCTCTCCTTTGGATTTCTTTTCAGACTTATTTTCCTTAACCCGATTCGGCATTAAATGACAGATGAGGTTGATATGCCGTAAAACAAAACAAAACAAATGAATCATGTTAAATTGAATTGTTCGAAATTGAAATGTTTAGCTATTTAGCTACTGTGTGTAAATTGGTTTGGTTTCTTTGTTTAATGGCATATCAACCTTTAGTAGGTTATTTAATGCCAAAGGTATTCTCCTTGAAGAATAGTAGTGGTACTATTTAACCCATAGCTGGGAGGATAAGGGGGTTCATACCTTTCCCAAGGCTATTTGTCCCAAAGTGAAAGTAATAGCACGACTGGAGTACGAACTCGCTTGTTTACGATTCCGCAGTCCATTGCGTTATCCATTACACCACGACGAGTAAGTACAGTTTCAATGTCGAAAAGCAGTTCTATTTCAAATAATTCAGTTTAGCATAAGTACGCAGTTTAAATGTAAGTACGGTTTAATTGTCAAAAACATTTATTTCAAGCTAATCAGTTTAATCAAACAATTCAGTTTAACATAAGTATTTAACCCATTGATAGGGCCCTGTCAGGTGCAACCACACCGGACCGGAGTGAACCTGGGAGCAATGGCAGTGAAGGGGTGGTCTGTATTCCCCAAAGTCCTAGTATTACTGGGACCTCACCATAATACTGTTTCGTGTCATATCCAGGACACTCATTGGGAGGGGGAGGTCTTACCCCTCTACAGAGATGTAGTCTGTGTATTCTACTGTCACGGCCGACTGGGCAATTGGATTGTTAGTGATACATAGCAATGCTTATGACAATCTAAATATACTAACGAATGGGTAATGCTGAATAGAATTATTAGTATTTATTAGCAATACTTGAAACTCTTTAACCATGTGCCTAAATTTAATTGTTGGTATTACGTAGCGATGCTTGAAACTATTCCAATGTACGAACAGAACTATTCATGTTAGATAGCAATATCTAAAACAATTTAAGTGAGTGTGTAGTATCACCTCCCTTACTAAGGTCAGTAAATGGGGCAGTCAATACTATCTCAACAGAAATCTTGGTCCTTACTTCCACCTCGACCAAGGAATGCTATCCCAGAATCCATCGCCTCTCACTCTTCTCTCTTTCCTTCTCTTGGGTCGTTTCCGGCAACTCTACTATCTCCGCTGATTGGGCAGAGGGAGAGGGAGGGACTGCGGAATCGTAGTAAGCGAGTTCGTACTCCAGTTGCGCTATTCCGTTCACTTTCGGGCAAATACCCTTGGGAAAGGTATGAACCCCCTTATCCTCCCAGTACCACTACTGTTCTTCTAGGAGAATGGCTTTGGCATTAAATAACCTAAAAAGAGTTGATATGCCATTAAACAAAGAAACCAAACCAAACCAAACTAGATTGGTACTTAGGCATAATGATTAGAATAGTCAGATAAATAAATACTAAGTAGGAAAATGAACGTAATAATCTGAATAGTCAAATAAATAAATCCTAGTTAGAAACACAGCTACAATAACAAGAAGAGTCGTACCAATAAATGTTTGGGTTTTATGGCATATCAACCCTTGTAGGTTGTTTAGCGCCAAATCCATTTTTATACAAATAATCAGTTCTATTTCAAACAATTCAGTTTAAGATGAGTATATAGATTGATCGTCGTAAACATTTCTATTTCAAGCTATCCAGTTTATTCAAATACTTCTAATTCAGCCACTTCAGTTTTGTATAATTATAGATTTTCTTTACACACAGTTAAATGTCAAAACAGTTCTATATTAAAAAAAATCAGTTTTGTGTAAGTACTGTTTCAATGTCAAAAATAGCTCCATTTCAAACAATTCGGTTTAGAATTAATACACATTTTAAATATAAGTACAGTTTAATTGTCAAAAACATTTCTATTTCAAGCTATTCAGTTTAGTCAAGAAGTTTAAATTCAAACAATTTAGTTTAGCATAAGTATGCAGTTTAGTTCTATTTAATCCATAGATAGGACCCTATCCGGTGCTACCACTCCGGGACAGAGTAGACCTAGGAGCAATGGCAGTGAAGGGGTACTCCACATTCCCCAAAGCCACAGCATCACTAGAACATCACCATCAGATTGTTTAGATTCATATCCAGGACACTCATTGGGGAGGTCTTACCCCTTTGCAGAGGTGCAGTCAGTGTATTCTACAGCCCCAGCCGACTGGGCAATACAGAAGTAAGTAAAGTTGGCGACCATAGTCTTGGGGGATCCAAAGAAGTGCAACCTCTTCGGACCAGAGTAGATCCGGAAGCAATGGCAAAAAGGGATACTCTGCATACCCCAAAGGGGTACTCTGCATAACCTCACCATCAGGTTGTTTAGTGTCACATCTAGACACAGAGATGCAGTTGGAGTATTTTACTACCCCAGCTGACTGGGCCACGAGGATACTCGTTGGGGGAGTCTTACCCCTCTACAGAGATGCAGTTGGTGTATTTTACTGCCCCAGCTGACTGGGCCAAAATATTAGATAAGTTCAGGTATATAATAACAATTTTTTTTAGTAGAACATACGAGTGGCATACGATAAGTTTCCAGACTTTTTTCGTATGAGCATGTAAAATTGCAGTAGACTCTCGAAAATTCAGTATGTTATTGCTATAGATCTTATGTGATGAATGAACAATTTTTATGATTTCAGGTTCAAATGAACAGCTAAAGCAAAAATTGGAACACACCCTACTAAAACCTGATTGTCACAGCTGGTGAATTTCAAAAATTCAATCTGACACTTTAGAAGAACGATATGCAATAAAATTCTACTTCAAATTTGGAAAAAATGATGCCACAGAAACGTATGGAATGCTTCAGACTGCTTTTCGACCATCTTGCATGAATTGAGCATCAGTTTTTGACTGGCATAAGAGATTCAAAGAAGGCAGGGAGTCTGTGAGGGATGATGAGAGGTGTGGGAGGAGTAAGGAAGTCAATACACCACAGTTGACTGGCCAAAGGCTTAGGGTTAGGGTTAGGGTTACTATGTTGAGGTTTTAAGGGAGTTCAGGAGAGATTCCACCAGAAGAGGTCAGCACTCTTCAAATCGGGTCAGTGGCATTTCCACCAGGATAATACACCAGTCCACAACTCCTTCCTTGTCACAGACTATTTGACCAAGATGGGCATCGAGACAGTTCCTCAGCCTCCCTATAGTCCAGACCTTGCTCACAGGCTGTCGTTATGAGGCAATTGAGGAGATGAAAGAGGCTGTGACGAAGGTCATTGACACGCTCACATAAGAGTACTTCCATGGGGCATTCCAGAAGTTGTTGTAACGGTACAACAATTCAATTGCAGCCGGAGGAGATTACTTCGAAGGGGACTAGAGTTTCATGTGTTTACTATCAATAAAAGTGCCCATACGAAAAAAGTCTGGAAACTTATCGTATGCACCTCGTATATACTCTTAAACAAAACCATGAACACAATAACTAAAACAAATGACTAAATACGAGATAAGACTATGTATATATTTACAAGAAGTGACATATTGGATAGAAAGACGGACATAACTAGAAATTAGAATTCAATTGTCGTCGGTTATCGTTTATTTTTCTTTTAAACTGTTTTAAACAACGATGCAGAATATTTGAAAATAAGTTAATAAAGAGAAAAAAAAATCGGCATTTCAAATTCAGACCCGTCCACGAAAATTATCTGCACATTTCCTTCCACTTCTATCCAAAGACAACAAAATAAACACATTATTCTTATTTTGGATTCTGGAATTTTATTAAAGAAAGAAGAAGAAATTATTTCCTTCTTTCGACCGAATGTCGAAACAAACAGATAAGATGAAAACAATATCGAAAACAATGTTCTACTTTTCAGCGAAGCACGGAAATGGTGATCTTAAAATAACAGGCAAACAAGAATTCTTAAAAATTGATAACTTTTTATGGTTCTCTCAATTCCTATGATTTGCAAATAACAAGCGAAGGTTTGACGTGGGTATAATTCCTTGATAATTTTATGTGAATTCCGTGATTTTGTCAAAACAGAGTTTAAAATTTTAACTTAATCGCATATTCCGTTTTAGAAGAATCAGATGAGAATCGAATTAAAAGCATTTTTAGTTTTCCTTTTTTAAAGAAATTATTCGTCAAAATCTAAACGGGGGGTCCTCGTGATCTAATGGATAAAGTGTAAGATTTTGGTACGCGAGTTCGAACTCCAATCGTAATATTACGTTAACTTTCAGAGTATTACCCTTGGGAAAGGCATGAACTTCTTTAGTTATATAGGTGAAGTTGTTCCACTATTGTTCTTCCATACAGAGATGGCTTTCTCATTAAATAACCCACGAAGGTTGATATGCAATTTAAAGGGAAAAAAAAAAATCAAAATGTGATTGTTTTTCTACTACCATTAGAACAGTCATTTTAGTAACCTCCCTTTGGTTTTGTAGAAGTATGGGCCGCTCCATAAGAATCGTACTTACTAACCTGAGACCTATATGTATTAACTTAGTTGGTAGAAGAAATAATAGTGGACGTTCGAGTCTAAGGCAAATTGGTGTCAGCTGTAACGCCGAGTGTAGTATATTGACCTCCGACCCGGCCAAACATGCCATTCCAAAGACGGCGGAAGTTCTATATTCCGTTGGCGTGGGCGAGCTTGGCTGACAATATGGGACAGGGTTAAAATCCCACGGTACAGTCACAAACTGATGCACCGATGCACAGTCACAAACTGAAATATTTCTTTCGTAAGTATGGGATTATTACTTACTCCATTAACACTTAAAATGGAATTTATTCAATTATCTACGCCAGCATTCGGTTTATTGATTTTTCTGAGTGAAAAATTTAGTAATTTTTCCTTTCTAGAATGTATTTTATTTTAACATCGTTCGATTTAAGAAAAAAAAAAACTGAACGGATACGGCAGTGTTTACACAAGATTTATTAATTATGATATTCCGGGAGAAAATAGCTGATGAAAATTTTCTGAGTGAAAATCTAGCAATTTCTTCTTTCTAGAATGTATTTTATTTTAACATCGTTCGATTTAAGAAAAAAAAAAAAACTGAACGGATACGACAGTGTGTACACAAGATTTATTAATTATGATATTCCGGGAGAAAATAGCTGATGAAAATTGCAGTACATATTCGTTAATGTATGAATACATTTTTTCTCTCATATAGTGATTGCCCAGTCGGCTGGGGCTGTAGAATACATCGACTGCTTCTCTGCAGCGGGGTAAGACCCCCCCCTCCAATGAGTGTCCTGATATATGACTCTAAACAATCTGATGGTGAGGTTCCAGCAGTGCTGGAGCTTTGGGGGATTCGGAGTACCCCTTCATTGCCATCGCTCCCAGGTCCACATTGTCCCGGTGTGGTAGCACCTGATAGGGCCCTATCTATGGGTTAAATAGAACTAACAGCATCCTTATGCTAAATTGAATTGTTTGAGTAAACTAAATAGCTTGAAATAGAAATGTTTTTGACAATTAAACCGAACTTACATTTAAACTTATGCTTAATTGAATTATTTGAAATAGAACTGTTTTTCGACATTGAAACTGTATTTACACTTAACTGAATTGTTACATATAACTGCTTGAATAGTTTGAAATAGAAATGTTTTTGACAATTAAAATGTGTACTTATGCTAAACTGAATTGTTTGAAATAGAACAGATTATTTACATAAAAATGGATTTGGCGTTAAATAACCAACAAACCTATAAAACCCAACAAACCAAACTAATCATATAGTGACATACACAAAGACATATATTCCACACGCAAAATTCTCACCTTTAGTTTAATCTCACAATTACTACTTCATATTTGGGAAAGGTATGAATCTAATTATTCTCCCTCCAGCTATGGGTAAATAGTAGGACAGACTAGGTTCTTCAGCCTGGTTGAGGCAACTAGTCTAGGAGAAGGAAAACTCTGAATTCAAACCTGTTAAACACTGCTTAAAAATTGACCTTGTGTCATATCCTGCCCGAGCGGAGGGGTTGGGTAAATATGATTAAGACTTAATAGTTCCTTCACAAAATCTTGAGTATCATCAATTTAAAATAATTTACACACCGATATTATCTTTATTACACATATTTTGCAATTTCTGTTTTTCAGCTAACTTTTCACTCAATTTCAAGAAATAAATAAATATAAATTTGTTGATTGGATTTTTATTCATTCAGTTACTGCATTCATCGTATTCATTTTCCAAACAATGCTGTAGTGTTTCGGCTTGGTTGGACGTATTTGCCTGTATCGCTAGGTCATCGGCGTGGTCGGCGTTGGCCTCCATGTCAATGCACACAAAACTGAATATATGTGCTTTAATCAAGCAGGCGACATTTCCACACTAGACGGAACCTCTCTGAAACTGATAGACATATTCACCCTCCTAGGAAGCAGTGTCTCATCAACCGAAAAAGACATCGACACGCGGCTAACGAAGACATGGACAGCTATCGATAAGCTATCGATCATATGGAAATCAAACCTGACCGATAAAATGAAACGCAGTTTCTTCCAGGCAGCGGTCGTGTCGATACTGCTGTATGGATGCACCACTTGGACGCTAACAAAACGGCTGGAGAAGAAGCTAGACGGCAATTACACAAGAATGTTGAGAGGAATATTGAATAAGTCCTGGTGGCAACACCCCACAAGGCACCAACTGTACGGCCACTTGCCTCCCATCACGAAAACTATCCAAGTTAGACGAACCAGACACGCAGGACACAGCTGGAGAAGCAAATACGAGCTCATAAGTGATGTACTCCTATGGACCGCCACATGTGGCCGAGCAAAAGCAGGACGATCAGCTAGAACATACATACAGCAGCTAAGTGAGGATACAGGATGTAGCCCTAAAGACCTACCAGAGGCGATGAACGATAGGGAGAACTGGCGAGAGAGGGTCAGCGATATCCGTGCTAGCGGCACGACATGATGATGATGATGACCATTTATCACACACACACACACACACATATATATATATATGTGTGTGTGTGTATGTGTGTGTGCTTGTGACCACTCTTTGTAAATATAGAAAACGATATTATCAATATATATTTATACATCTATATCCATATCTATATACATAGAAAATAAGTAAGTAAAGTTGGCGACCATAGTCGAGGGCGACCAGAAGGCTCCTTACAGACACTTGCCCCCCCATCACGAAAACTATACGAGTTAGACGAACCAGACACGCAGGACACTGCTGGAGAATCAAGGACGAGCTCATAAGCGATGTACTCCTATGGACCCCCACATATGGATGTGCAAAAGCAGGACGACCAGCTCGAACTTACATACAGCAACTATGTGAGGACACAGGATGTAACCCTGAAGACCTGCCGGAGGCGATGAATGATAGGGATAAGTGGCGAGAGAGGGTCAGGGGTATCCGTGCTGGCGGCACGACATGATGATGATGAGGACTACACCAAGGTGTAGGGGAGGGCGCTACACTTTTCCCTGGATTGCTCTACTTTACCCTCGATACATACCTAATATTGCTGAGTGTTAAGCAAGGAGTTAGCAAGTACCATATTTAAAGTCTTTGGTATGTATTATGCGACCTGGGATTGAACCCAGGTCTCCCAGACCCATTAGGACAAATATACATGATCTATCACTGAAATTGAGCAACTTTTATGAATATAGCAAACAATATTATCAACATACACACACACACACACACATATATATATATATATATTTCATTAAGAAAAAACACAAACCGGTCACATTAGGATTATAAATTTATTTCCATCCTTTTATGTGTTTTTGATAAAATCAAAAACACGAAAAAATATTAACAGATCTTCTTCAGATCTTATGGATAAAATAAATCAGAATAGACACAGGAAAGAAGGGTGGGGGGATAGAAGAGGGGTGGAGAGTTATCTCCTCATTTAGCCCACTTTCGTTTTTTATCTTATTGTCGGTTAGAATTATAGTAAATTAATTTAAAAAAAAAACTACAGATTTTATACTAAATTAGAAAATTAACTTTATTCAATAACTGTTCGAAACGATACAGTAATGATTATATTAAATTAATTTCATGATTTAATTAAATTAAATTTAAAAAAAATTCTTTCGCTTTTGAATAGTTCTCTTGTCCTGATGGAATTACTCCCAAATCCGGTTTAACTGGACCAAATAATACTTATATATATATATATATATATATATATATATATATATATAATATCTATCACTGATATTGAGAACTCTCTATAAATATGGCAAACTATATTATCAATGTATGTATATTATCTTGTTTGTATATGCTAATTGTATTGCTGAATATCCACGGGTTCAGCCAGTTTGATTAAATACAACACTGACGTTGTTTTGATTATCGAGACAGTTCGTTTAGTCTGGAGATTGTCATAGCCATTACAGATGATAGGCTACTTGAATCATTTAACTCTTTCCGCATTTACATTAATTTGGCCAATCAAATTCAAATCTAGTCACTAATTAAAGCCATAACGATCAGATTCCTTAACCGTCAATCATTTTCTAAAGTGTTTTTAATACAAATAATTGCAGCAAACGCCTGGGTCGGTAATTTGACAATCCATTTAGAAGAGATTAGGTAAATTATTCACATGTTCGTCAAATGTCTGTAGACCGCCTATTATTGGCAAATAAAAACCGTATTAAGAAGGAAAATAAATGCCAACTGCATGCTTTTTGATCATATTTACCCAACCCCTCCGCTCGGCCAGGATATGACACAAGGTCAGTTTTTTTAAAGCGGAGTTTAACAGGTTTGAATTCAGAGTTTTTCCGTCTCCTAGTCGCCTCACCAAGGCTGAAGAACCTCGTCTGCCCTACTATTTTACCCATAGCTGGAGAGAGATTAATTGGATTCATACCTTTCCCAAGGGTATTAGTGCTATGTGAAATGCAATCAGTCCAGGATTTGAACTCGTGTCGCCGTGTCCAATTCCTGCGACGATAACCATTACACCACGGGCACCTCCACCATGCTTTTTGATAGTCATTATTTTATCAACAGAAAACTTTGACGGAAAGAGGAGGAGCAACTTTTAACTGTTTTAAATCGTTCACTGCTGTAAGTGATGTAGAAATGTTTCTGCTGCTGTCCTATAGTCGCGTTCTTAATGGAGTGCCTAGTGCGATTATTATCAATTTTCATACTACATGTAACACTACAGTTCCCAATAGAATATAGGTGTAACGTTTCCCTTTAAATACAACACTGAACGCCTCTGCTGTTTTTCAAGATACGAAAGTTTATTTTGACTACCTTTTCATAGTTGCCACGAAACGAGAGAAATAGAAACTAAGATTTACTTCAGCCCATTTGATCGACAGGAACTATATATCGAGTGAGACGAAACGGCAACCACAGACTTAGAAATTACTTCTTCACCAACCCGGCCCCACCTCACCGGGGCCTTCTTTAAGGCACGTGCGTATGCACCGTCTCCAAATGTCGCTGGGCTGGGACAAACCTCGGTCAGCCCTGTTGGTCGGTACACGGATCTGGTCGGGTGTGTTCTGGCTAGGCTGACAGTCAGTCGAGTTTCGTCTTGACCAGCATTCTCGAGCCTGTGGGTGCCGTCCCCCAGGCTCTAACTCTCCTTGGAGGGGCTAGGTTAATCGCCTGGCGCCTGAGACACTCCTTTTTAGGAGATGCCGACGGGGCCCGAGCCATTTTTGGGAATGCCTGTCGTGCGTCCGACCTGTTTACTATTTAAAGCTGGTCCCACTCAGATTTTAATCTTAAAGGGTTAGAGACCATTCATATTTTGACCCATAAACCGTCCCTCAGTAAGCAGAGCGAATGTTCATTGGGTCTTCATTTGATTACAATTTAACATTCCCCTCCTCGTCATATATATTTTTTCTAACATTACAGTGTCTATTTCATCTCTTTTGCCTTAATCATTGTCCTAGTTTAACTGTGACCAGGTAGGACCGAAACTTGTTTGTTGTTTATTTTTATTTTTTAACTTGAATATATATATATATATATATATATATATATAAATTTATTGAGAAACAAACGAAAGTTTCATCGCATCAATGACAAGAACAAATTTTGAAAATTCGAGAGGTATTTACCAGTTGAAACGTTGACATTTAATGTTTATTCCCAACGTTTCGCTGGTATTACAAACTATTTTGAGCATCATTACTGGTTGGCTTTTGTAAACCCCGCCCAATCCAGTTATGTGACTTTGGGATGGAAAGTGGAAAGTAGCATCCCTAAAATTTCTTTGTTATTCATATTCATATTAAAATTTCCTGATTTCTTTTCTGCTTTGTTTCTTTTCAATATATATATATATATATATATATATGCAAATTTCATTAAACATAATAGACATTTTATGTCTACATATTTTCTTTTGGATCCGTTCGAATTCCCGTATTGCTTTTATTGTATTCTGAGGGAATTGATTTATGTATTGTCCATAGTTGCATGTATCCCTAGTACTTTCTGCCCGACTCTGGGCCATCATCAGGGGAGGATCTACTACAAAAGTGATGTAACTTTTGTTTTAGCATATTACTACTGTGTAAGGGCGTCTTTGCCGTTGAAGGTTTTGGCGTTTGTTTTTGAATGTGATTCTATATTTAGTGCCAGTAGCTAAAGACATTTAAGTACATTAGCACTGGTTTGAAAATTAATTCTATTAAGTGCCGGCTGCAGGTTTCTGATATGTAATGCTTCGAGAATCTGAAGTTTTTGTTTATTATTTTGATGTTCTAATATTGTTGTGTTGTCGGTGAGAATTTTCCGTTGTTGTGTTGTTGGGCATGAATGTTTTTTTAAAATGCTGAGCTATTGAACTTGTGTCTGAAAGGTGCATTGTAAGTCTCCTCGACAGGGTAGTTGAGGTTAAACCAACATATATATTATTATTATTATATATATATATGTATACATACATACATACATATATATATATATATATATATATATATATATATATCAATATATATATATCAATATATATATATATATTAACATATATATTTATTTATATATATATATATATATATATGGATATATATATATATTAATATATATATATATAAATATATATATATATTAATATATATATGTATATTAATATTTATATATTAACATATATATATGTATTTTAATATACCGGACATTGGCCTAGGGATTAGATGGCCTGGGAGACCTGGGTTCAATCCCAGGTCGAGTCATACCAAAGACTCAAAAAATGGTACTTGATGCCTCCTTGCTTAACATTCAGCATTATAAGGTACGGATCAAGGGTAAAGTATAGCAATCTAGGGAAAGGATTAGCGCCCTCCCCTTCACCTTGGTGTAGTAGCTATCGAAAAGGGAGCCTTCGGGTTACCCTCGACTAAAGGGAGACAACTTTACTTACTTATATTAATATATATATATTAATATATATATATATATATATATATATCAATATATATTTGTATATTAATGTATATTTGTATATTAATATATATATATATATATATATATATATTATTATATACATATATTAATATATATATTTTAACATCTAATATCTACCAGCATTAACGGTACCAGAAAAAAAAATCCGAAAAAAAACCCTGCCAGGAACAAGAGATAAAAGTACCTCAAATCACCGCCCGGTGGAAAAAGAAAAAAATTATAGGTCAAAAAGAAAGAAAAGGCCAACCTCGTCAGACCCCTTGAAAAAAATCAAGGGATATGCAGTTAGTTGGTCAAAAGAAAACTAAAAACCTTCTGCGAATCCTGCAATGATACAATTATAAAAGTGCTCAACACAAGTGGAGCCAATTATAAAATTAACCTAAATCGCGAGTTGGAAATCTTCTACTAAAGTTTCACCTATTCGGATCATCAGGAAGCCTAACTCCAACTAATGCTAAAAGAGAAAGCACCGTCTTATATTCACCAAAAACCCACCTAGTTTAGAATTTACATAAACAATAATATAAGATAAAATAAATAAAAACCCTTACTTTTATTTAAAAAAAATCTCTTAAACCTATTCCTAATTATAGAGCAACCACGCCCTTTTGTGTCTACAACTATTTAACACCTCTGATTTTTGGTAGCCATGGGCTTTATCATATGATGGTTTGATTATCGTGGAAAAAAGCACACCAAAGAAATGTGATGATATTAGAAAAAGATTGTATAAGCTGTTATATGAGTTTGGATTTAGGTTAGATATAAGGACGGACCTAAAAATT
Organism: Sepioteuthis lessoniana; assembly: GCA_963585895.1. Lineage (NCBI taxonomy): Eukaryota > Metazoa > Mollusca > Cephalopoda > Myopsida > Loliginidae > Sepioteuthis > Sepioteuthis lessoniana. Next base: position 58,039 of record CAUZXS010004475.1, read on the forward strand.
ACCGATTATCTTGATGTTACTTTAAACTTATATAGTGGAAATGTATCTCCGTTTAGAAAAAGGAACCAGGATCTGCGTTATGTGAATAGGGGATCCAATCACCCAACACAGGTGTTTAAACATGTACCTAAGGGAATAGAGCATAGGTTATCAAATAACTCCTCCAATAAGGAAATTTTTGAACGAAGCAAGCAGGAATATGAGGAGGCTTTGAAGAATGACGGATATAGGATCAATTTAGAATATCGATAGGAAGGAAAGTAATACGCAAAAAAGGAGAAATAGACCTAGGAAAATTTTATGGTTTAATCCGCCTTATAACATGGAGGTAGTCAATAACTTAGGGAAAGAATTCTTTAAGTTATTAAAAAGAAATTTCCCTAGTGGGAGCCCGTTACATAAGATATTTAATAAGAATTGTGTTAAATTAAGTTATAGTTGCATGCCAAACATCAATGGCATAATAAACAAGAGTAATATAGCTAAATTAAGTAAGGAGAAAAATAAGGTGATTACTAAATGTAACTGTAGGGATAAGGTTCGATGTCCGCTGGAAGGCAAATGTAAGCAAGAATGTGTAGTGTATTAAGTGGAAGTATATAGTGATCCGAATAATAAGAGAAACAAAAAGATATACTTTGGGTCGACGCAAGGGGATTTTAAGACTAGGTACTATAACCATTAAACGAGTTTCTCACACGAGAAGTGTAGGCATAGTACTACATTATCTAGTTATGTGTGGGAGCTCAAGAATAACAAAGGGATAGATCCTATAATGAAATGGCAAGTAATAAAGAAATGC
>CAUZXS010004476.1:0-55031 GCA_963585895.1 Sepioteuthis lessoniana
GGTAGGTGTGATCTTTCCTCACATTAGAAGTGGAAAATACAACCATTACACTTTGATTTCTTCATTTTTAACTGTTAAAGCAAGCATTATTTAAAACAACATTAGATATTTATTCAGACATCACAAACTTCAATATTTATCAATCAATACAAGTTCATTTAATTCAGTATTTATAGAAATATTAAGTAATTGTACGAGTGATAACAAAAGAAAATCAGTCAGAAAAAGGAAATGTTATAATTTGAAATATTCAAAAACAACTCAAGAGAGAATATATTAAGTAATATAAAGAAGTCAATGAAATTTAAGAGGAAATCAAAAATAAATTTCTAACAATTTATTAAAACTCATCAAATATGATAGCAATTTCCAATTAAAGTAAGTAATGTAATATGCTAAAACTTAGGTTACTAATTCAGTTTAGTATATTCAATTTTAGCATATCAATGTATATTCCAGTGGTTTCCAAACTGTGCGCAGCAAGATTTAGTTATGTGTGCTGTGAAACAAAGTACTTGCAAAACAAGCATGAAAGAAATGACTCCATTACAATTTTAAACAAAAATTAAACTTATTTTTCATAATTCAACAAGTAATTTATGATTAAGTTCAAAATCCTTTCATAAAAATTTCAAGATATCTATTTGAAATTATGTGAAGAAGAATTGGCTTCTACATCCAGTGAGGATAAACTTGAGAGGAAACACAATAATCAAGCATGCAGAGTTACCTATTGATACATTTTGGATTTCTATTAAAGGAGAATATCTTTCATTAGCTAAAAAAATTTTAACTATTTTGATCCAGTTATCCACCTCATATTTATATGAATTGAGATTTTCTCTTACTGACAATAAATACCAAGAAAGATAAATACTTCTGTGCATTGAAAACAAAACGAGCATCTCACCTGTCCTTGCTAGGAAACATCAAGGTCATATTTCTCACTAATAACCATTCTTGATTTACTTAATTCTTCATAAATTTCTGTAGTTTGAATTATTTCTTATAAATTAAAATGTATAAATACCTTTTTAAATTCATATTAAGTGTTCAAAAATATTACAGTAGTCAACTTATAAATAAGGAGGATATGAAAAAAAAAACTTTCTCAGTAGTGACTTTTTTTATGCAGGTGCCTCAAAAATTATACACAAGAAAAAATTTTCTCAAAACCTTCAACTTCAAAATCAATATAGAAAATATATAACCTTGTAATTGAGCCATTCTAAATGTCTTAATGGAAACAAGTGTATAATCCTCTATGCCACAGTTTATAAGTTCTGTGAAATTTAAGTAATTTAGGATTCAATAGTTAAATACATTTCTTTGTTAATTATGAGAGCTGTACTCAAAATTTAAATTCAAATATAGTTAAACACTTAAAATTATAAAAGCTTTTAACAATTCTTTGTATATCATTATCAGTAAATTTAAAAAAGACATTATGGTAAAAAAAGTAAATACATTAGGCCGTTTTTCCTATTTACCAAAGATGACAAAGTATTTGGGGAAAGGGGGGGGAGACCATTTTTCTCATTGATGTATTGGAAGATAAAACTATCTTTCTATATTTAATAGTTTAAATTTATTCAGTTTTTATAAATCTAAAAACAAGCAATAAATACCAAATAAGTTTCAGGTTCCTGGTTTATAAAATAATGTGATGTTCAGGAAAATGTCCAGACAAGAAAAAAAAATAAAATAAAATAAACAGGATTTTACTATTGGTAGCAATAGGTTTGTTGGATACTTTTAAATGATAGAGTGAGCAAGTCTGGTTGCTAAATGTAATAGGTTATCTTATATATGTTGTTTTAGTAGATAGCAATAACCTTGAGAAAGCAGATGCTGGCTTTTAGTGGCAAACAAAAAATAAATGTAGGTAAACAGCCCAAGTAAAGGAAGCTTAACTGTAAATGGGCAGGGTCAAATTCAACACAAGAATAATATAAAGGAAACAATGACAAACAAGGAAGAAAAAGTAATACAAAAATATACAATTTAAACAGAGAAAACATATTCTTAGTAAAAAAAAATTAAAACGTATACCAATTCCCATAAGGTATGTTAAACTACAGCAAGGCATAAGTCTTCACTACTAACATAAGGTGATAACTATTCTTTCTACTTAAATGAATTATACTGTTAGTGTAGTATGAAATTTGTAAGAATACATACATAAAAATTACAAAGCATTTTTTATTGATAATACATTCAGTAAAAACAGACCTGAAGACTTATAACTTCATTTTTCATTTTTTTTTTAAATGAGATCTAAAAACAAACAAACCACTACCTCAGTCTGAACTCATTTTCACTTCATTCATTTACATTGAAACCATTACAAAACTTATTTATTATCAACAATTCCAATGATCTTTTTATTATCATTTCACAATACTTCAAAAACATCTTCAAATTCTCTTGAGCAAATATATACTTAAAAATATAATCTTAAAAGCAAAGATAAATCAATTATTAGAAGCAAGAACATTTGACATGCAAGTCAAACTGAATCTTCAGATCAATCTATTTGATAACTATATTTTTACAAACAACAAAAAATACTTTGAAAAAGTAAAATTTTAAAAATGGTGATCAATTTTTTATTAAATATTAAAATTTGATCAAATGACATCAATCAGTATGTTAATATAATTATTTTACATTCAAATATATCTATATGCATAAAAAAATCTTTTAAATGTCAAACCATTGCAAATCCTAATGACAGTTAAATTATTTATGTTGTATAAACCTGTAAGTATCTTGTGCCAATCTTTCGTACAAGCATGTCTCAAATATTTGTAATTTAAGATTATACTATTATCAATGAATTGAAAAGCAAAATAATGATTAAATTACTCATTTAATCATAAAAGAATAAGTTGTCACAAAAATAATTATATTTATACAGTTAGAAGAAAACCTAAACTTACATAATAAAAGGCTATACACATTTATACTAAAGAGCTGATTTCAAATGAAAGACATTTTTCTTGAGGGGAAAACAAACAGACAGTACAATACATACCCAGACTCACTCGGCAGCTTCTTCAAGCAATCTCTAAGATGCATTTTCATTTGGCCAACAGTAATCCAAGACGAAACATTTCACTCAGCAAAGGTTTAAATACCTTTTCTGCACTTTCTAAAGCATTTGTAGAAAACCACTTCTCTGTAATTATACATCTTAGGATCAAGGGTAAAAGTGGTGTGCAGGATGTTCTCACTTAATAATCTTACCCAAGCCAATACATGAGCAGATTTACAGTCAAGGCCACTGACGTCCAATATTGATCAACATAGAAAAAAAAATGGAGGGGGAGTTGAAAAAGTGTATGAGAGAAAGAGAGCAAGGAAACCTCATGCACCTTAATCTGCTTTCAGTTATTCAGGTAAATTGATCAGCAAAGAATAAGCAAATGAGTTAAAAATAAATAAGTAAACTAAATGGGAACAAAATAATCTGGTGACATGAACCAGAGTTAGCAAAAGCTTTCAAAAAATAAAAAATAAAAATAAATAAAAAATGTGCACCTAACATTGACTTACAAGGGAATTAGTGTAAACAGAAATTACAACCTAGTCACACACAAGACAAACATCTAACAAGGTTAGTGGTAACAAATAACAGATGAGACTGTTATTATCTGTCTTTTCTTTTTAAAAGGTAGTAAGAAGATAGTATTGGAGTGTGTGTGTGTGTATAAGTAAACAAAAAAATTGCCAGATTTTATAAGTATTTGACAACTAGTTGGCATGAGATACTCAATTCTGAGCAAACATGAAAGAACTTAAAACAAAATTTAAATCCCAATTCATTGTAAAATTTATATACCTTGAAAAATCTAAGGTAGCAAAGATTAAACATCTACATGCCATAAAAAAAAATCTAGAAGATATTTTTTTTTAGTTAATAATTGAGAAACTAGTACTGAGACATCAACATTTAATTTTAAGATTTGAAGCTGCTATTCAAAACTAAAATTTTAGTCAGATGTTTCACTTATGAAGGGGTAAAGCCCCCCCTCCCACAAAAGTAATGTCCCAGGCATAATACAAAACTGCATCTGGTAGTGAGGCTCTAGTTCTGGAGTTCTGTGGAGTACCCCTTTGTTGCTATTACTTCTAGGTCCACTCTGACTAGGAGGTGGAGTAACTGTTAGAGTTCCATCTATAGGTCAAATAGATCATTCTTGGAAATTATTAGTATTAGAGAATATGTGAAACTAAATGTAAACATATCATTAACAGGAATAGTTACTTGAAAATATAATTACTTGGAAAAAAAATTTTTTAAATGACTTTGGTATTAAATCACCCAACAAGGATTGATATTCAGTAAAATCAATCAACCATCTAACAAACTTAAAAGAAATACTTTAAGATTAAACAAGTAAAACTTATCAGCAATAAAATTCCAGCTAAGAAAAGAGAAAATAATGAGGCTCTCTTAGTTACATGCCTAAAAACAGAATATGTTGAAAGTTATGAATAGCCATTGCTTGTTCACCCTAAAAATCAAAATCAGAAGTGAAAAAATTGATTAGTTGTTTACATCAATGTTTACTTCTACTATATATTAATCTTGTAAGAATTACAAAGACAAGTTATATAACCAGTCAGTAGAAATGAGAGATTTTTCAAAATACTTATAAATCCCAAGACTTGAATAATATATTGATTAAAAGAGGATATATATAAATAACTAAAGAAAGAAAAGAAAAAGAAAAAAAACAGTTGGTTGTTAACTTCTGAAAGATTTTATAGTTGTAAATAGCTACTTAAATATAATCCTCACCTAAATTAATCAATATTTACATTTAGATTACTGGAATCCAACTTTACCACCATAGAAAAATGAGTTTCTGAAACATCTATAAAGATCTGCCAACTAAGAATGTCTATGTTCAAAATTTAAATTTAAAAAAGTGCTTTACAGATTACATTATAAAATCAAAGCAATTTCTTTTAATTAATCATATTAATGTGAATTTTTTCAATACAAGTGTAATTTGATTTTTAAAATTGAAGAACCAGATATTTTCTTAGTTTCTCCAAAATTCTGCATATATAAACACATAGCAATATTTTTTTAATTCTCAAATATTAAATAGCTACATTAGTTTGTACTAAAAACAAAAATAATTTCTAAATACTTTAATGAAGATGCTTAATGAGCATTCAATTTCATACCCAACTTGCACTTTTGAGCTATACTAAAGTATTGCCTATGCCAACAAAAACACAAATGTAGATATAATCCACTTTAACTTCATACAAATTTAGTTCACATAATGCTGTGAATTGAGATGCTTATTCAAGTGAAAAGCTATATATTCTTTAAATGCTGAGGATATTCCCATTTTTCCTCATACAGTATGTTCTCTAATAATATAAATACAATAAGATTTTTGTCAGAGTAAAACTAATTCTTTCTTATTTTGTAAAATAAAAACATTAGCTGTTTATAATGATAGTTTGAATTGGTCCAAGCCTGACTTCAAGAATAGGTTTAACCTAATATAAAGATTTTAATTTAAAACATTCTGTAGAGACATAACACAATACCATACAACAAACTTTGTTAAGATTAGATAATAAAGTAGAATTTAGGTATCAAATTATTCATCCAGTAAACAATAACATTTGAAACAAAAGTATAATGAAAATTTGCTTCAAATAATCATTTATTTTTAATACATCAAGAAAAATATTACTTTTCATTGCCTAATATTCCATTAGACCCAAACAAGCAAATAAAAGCAGATCTCAAGCAAGTACAAAAACTATCTACAGAGATAACAACTTGAGTCAGTTTTCTTTTATCTAAACAGCTAAGAAATAATACTCCAACAATTAATTTTATTATTTTCATTTATTTGAAAAAGAATGCATCTCATTCCACAAGTTTTTTTTCATGTGAATTTCAAGATTATTTCCCATAACTTGATTTTAAACTTTAAAAAAAAAAAAATTAATTTTCAAATATCCTGCTAGCATTTTTTTTTCTCATTTTAAACCAAGTTCTTTGTTTAATTCTAACCAGAAGATTAAAGACAATCATTAACATAAGATTAAATAAAAATTGATTAGACATAATCAATAAGTAGAGCGAGATGAAATAACATGTAAAGTTTGTTACTGAAACACTCAAATGAGAGAACTGATAATCAAAATGAGGAATTCTTTCATATTTCAGTTTTCTTTTCAACAAGAGAATGTAAAAATATGAGTTTGCTATGATACAATAGCAATGATATTAATTGACACGTTATAGCCAAATGGTATTAAGTGAAATGTCAGTTTTTGTCAAAAAGGAGTTGGAGGTTAATGAATTGACATTTATATTCCAATTTGAAAACACGATTTTGCACTATAGATGCATTCGTACTGGGATTTTGAAAAATTATTTTTTTTACCCATGTATACTCCTTTGCTTGGAATAGTTAAGAGGGTTCATTTTTTTTTTTTTCAAATAATCTTCAAAAAATACATATCCATTATTCCAGTCATTACTAGTGACTGGAACAACGGATATGTATTTTTCAGAATTCATATCCCCACCCCGCATACATTCCAAGTTTTCAATAACACCAGATACCCTTCTCACATTTTTAATTAGCACCAAATATTTTTATCATTAAACTATAAACTTTTTGATGTACCTATTGCAGAAATTTTTTTAACTTATTCTAAAAATTGATTTTCCTATTTGAAGAGTTATTGCAATAAGTCTCAACTATTTAATACAAGTCTAATATGCTATCAATGAATTATTACTGCATCAATAATGCTATTTAAAAAAATCCCTTTGTATTGTTTATTTAAAGTAATTCTTTAAATAGAAGCACCTGCTTGACCACCAGTAAACTAATACCTTTCACTGAAATAGGATTGTCTTACTATAAAATAGCAGTTAACCTTTTTAATATGTCCATCCCTATTTTTTCTACTTCCAGTCTAATAGCTTTTATCAATAAAATTTGAGTATGTCACTAGAACCAAACTGAAACAAAATATTTACTCAACTAGAAATAAAATTTTCCTTTAAGTAATTTCTATAATTTCAAAAACATCAAAATCATGCTAAATTTAATGAGCCAAATTTACAAATGAAAAAATCTTAAATACCTAAGAGATTAAAAATGATTTATACCATGAAAATCTTTAAAATATAAAAGAGTGAAATAGAAGGATAAGTTAAAATTTATTTTCAACAAAACTCAGAACTTCCACAAATAAACTGAATCATTAAAATGTTTTTTTAAGCTATTGATTACTAGTAATGCCAACTAAGTAACTTAAAATCACCATTTCTTTAGCTTGAGGAGAATGTTCTTGACCAATAGGAATTTTAATTAAAAACTCCAATATTTTGTAGAAATCCAACACTTTAAAATAACCACTAAACGAGACTGATCTCTAATCAGCAAAGTACAAGCAATCTAAAATATTCACAATTAAGAAGACATTAAGATGGTTTCCTTTCGTTAATATTTTTTTTTCTAATTTTAAACTAAAATAAAAGACTGATGTTAATATCTGTTGACAATGATTTTATACTAATACACAATATTAGAAATCAAATTACTGCCCAAATTAAGATAAGAACGAACATTAATCTATGTATCATTTATAAAGGTAAATTTGAATTTTTACTTCAAACCACCATATGTAACAAATTTGTACCAGGTATCCTGAAAAATATGTAAATGTATACCCAGGAGAAATTTAAATTTAACCCTCTCTTTCAATCTAAATTGTGTATTTTTCTTTAAAAAAAAAAAAAAAGAAAAAAGTTTAAAAATTATTTTCTATTTCTGGTAAAGATAGGGACATTATTGGAGATATTTGTGATCTGGGAGTCAACATCAGGCACATAACATGATGCAAAGTATAAATTTGGAAAATTAAAAAGTGTATCAATGTAATTCTCAATACTAAATGAATCAAGGAGAATAACTAAATTTATAACCAAAAATAATTTTTAATTGTTCAGTATTTCCACTTTTCAAATACAGTGTATATTATTTCTTAAATTTAACAAGATATCAATCTCATCTATGATAGAGAATCAAATGAACTAATTTGATTCCATTGATTATAGACTAATTTATTTTATGCCTTGGTTATTAAAAATAATAACCAATTATGGCATTATTTGGGATTTGATATCTATCAGGTGTGGCTATGAGATCAGTGATGATATATACATTTGAAGAAATAGCTTTAAGAACACTGCTGAAGAAACCTACAATTTAGCTAAGATACATGGTTGACACCTTCATCCTCTAGCTTCACCAGGAAGACAAACATATAGATGGATCATCAGAATTTAATAAGACCTTCAATAGAGGTCACATAGAAAAAGAATTCGTCTGAGTTTTAATTACCACTGTCCATAAAGTATGAAAAAAGGCATCATCTATTGTCTACAACATAAGCAAAACCTAAGAGATGTTGAAGACATGCCACCAGAAGATGATCAGTATTAGGAATAGCTTCTGGAATAACACTACTCTGACAAGTCAGGAGCAGAGGTACAAGAGTAAATGAGAATAGTTGAAAAATTTCTATGATCTTACCTTATATCAGAAGTATGTCAGAGAGGATTTAAAGGATCTGCAGTCCATAAAACATCAGTACAGTACTAAAAAGTAATTCTACCCTTTGACAAGCCTCCATCATTTGAAAACATGACCAAGAACCTTGTGTATAGTATTCCATGAATTTGTGGCAGGGCATATAAAGGCAAGACAAGCCACCCTCTAAAGAGACAAATGCTTTTCAATATTCTTCCAGTCAATGAAATCAGATATAGTTGACCATGGATGGAAGGAAATGGGGAGGTCATCAATTGTGTGGAATCAAGTCAGAATAAAAGAGAGCAACACTGCTGTAATATGTGAAGAATCAAGTAAAACATTGAAGACCCTATCAAGTGCTACCTCTCCAGGTCAGAGTGGACCTGGAAGCGATGACAATGAAGGGGTACTCTGCATTCCCCAAAGCTCCAGCATTACTGGAACATCACTATCAGATTGTTTAGTGTCATATCCAAGACACTTGTTGGGGAGAGGGGGGGGGGTCTTACCTCTCTGCAGAGATGTAGTCTGTGTATTCTACAGCCTCAGCTGCTGGGCAATAGATAAACAAAGAGGAAAATATTAATTCAAACCATCTTATTGCATTACTTTGCTAAAAATTATTTGCAGAGCATCTAAAGAGGCACAAACTCAATTATAGTAGTCAATTTATATTCAACACAATAATTTTAATATCATTTAAAACACATTTTAGTTAAAAAATCCATTCCTTTATTTTAGATTTCATATATTAATGGTTGATTGATTTGAACGGCATCTCAATCTGCCTAGAGCTATTTTATACCTCAAGATTAGGGAATTAAGTTCATTGTACATTTACACTTTTTCTATAATTAAGGGGTTTTTTTGCATATGATCCAATTGAATGCAAATAATTTTTAAACAAATCTATGGGACATTAACAAGTACTATCACTCCATGTTAGATTAGATCTGGGAGTAATGGTGATGAAGGAGTACTCCACACTAAATCTCCAGAACTGTGGCCTCACTATCAGTTGCAGTTTACTGTCATACCCAGGAGACACCCCCACTTTTTTTTATGTGGAGTCTTACCCACTTTGCAGGGGATTCAGTCAGTATATTCTAAACTCTGCTGACATATATAAATGATGTCCACTAACAATTGATGAAAAGGAAAACAATTTCAGTAACATTCTAAATTTCAAACAATTGAACCTCTTCATTTTATTATTAACACAATATTTCTGCTAATGGAATGAAACTACTGAAACATTTTAACACCAAGTACATGAACGTATTCAATTGTGCAAACAAAATTTGGGATGTTAATGGCTTTTTTTTTTTCAAAGTTAAACAATATTAGAAACTTTGAAAATCCTAAAAATATATCTTCATTTTTTTCCATTTGACATAAATTTCATTTCATTAAAAACTGATTTATAGCCTCTGGATAGTTTTTATGAATATCTATATATAAAATGGAATCAATGCTCTTCAAGGGGTTAGGGAAAAAAAGTTTAAAATTGATGACACTTAAAAATTATGAGTAGGAAGATGGTATATAAAACAAAAAATACTAACTTGTAAATATAAAGTTTGCATAACGTCTAAATTTCATAAACAAAGTTTGTTTTTTTATTTTTTCCAAAAATACAAGAAATATTTATTTAAATAATGTATTGGTTCATTAACAATATATTATAAAAGTACTTATACAAAAAATACAAATACTATGAATAATTTGACATTAAGAGGAAAATCTGAATGCACAACTTAAAATTCCATAATGTGAGATATAGTAAAGGCACAAAGTACTTTAATTTTTTGGTTATCCAATATACAGAAAATTGCTTTTCTAATAATCCTTATTCTATTAATTAGATAAGAGTAGTATTACTTTGTTTTCACAAATTTTACAAAATTAATTAATTTGTAGCCTATACAATGAGATATTTTTAAACAATAACAACACTTAAACAATGAAGAGGAGATAAAATGAAAGTGTAACTACACATACACAAAGAAAACAACTGGTTTTAGAAAGAATTTTCATCCTTCTCTAAAAGTCAATCAATACAAATTACTCTCAACACAACTGAATGGATACACACACACACAAACATATTTTACTAAAATGTAAATTCATTCTTAGAGGCTGGCAGAAGCCCAATAACTAAACTTTGAATCCTGTTAGCTTATCCAATCACATAATAGCAAAACAAACACACTTCCAGCTTGTCTGCACATCCTAAATCCATCAACTTATTCTGAATTATTTAGTACATTTTGACAGGTGCCTATTTTTACAATGACTGCCCAACCAGAACACTTCACAATTACTACAAGCCTTCAAAGTCAATCCTGTCAGTCTCAGAAAAGAAAAAAAATGCCAAATGCTAATGTTTGATGTAGGATGTAAATATGTTACTAATTCTACAGTGTTCATTTCATGATATTTCTAGCCTGAAACTAAAAGTGATATCATAATGAAAACAAATTTTTTTTTTAAATAATGATCTCAGAAGTCTTCAAATGTCAGATTCATTCTTTTCAAAAGGTAATAACCAAATTTGTTTTTATTTCTAGATGAGCCAAATGCCTTTTCCCAATTTTGCAGCAGTGGTTTGAAAAAGGCTTTCTGCCAAATTTGAAAACAAAAATTATTTCTCACAACTAAGTTATGCACCTTGTCATAATATTTAACTAACACTTCAATATACAAATATGTCCATTATACTCAAAAAGATATACATCAATTTGCTTAATCTAAACCCTTTAAATCCTTAGCTCCTTGGCCTCAGTCTTTATCTGAGCTCATGATTAAAAAAAAAAAAAAAAAAAAAAAAAAAAAAAAAAAAGCACATTCAAACTAACACCAAGGTACAGATATTTAAAGGTGATCTCCACAAATATTGAGCTTGCAATGAGTGGTGAAATAGCATTCAGCCTCAAAATATCAAATTTACTGGTTCAGAAGATTGATAAATACCATTGAGGTATTTAACAAACTAATTTTTGTGATCAGTTAAAAAATAAAATTATATTCAGCTCTAAAATAAATTTAAAATTTTTTAAAATTAAAAATGAACAACAAAGGCAAAGGATTCAGGATACTAAAGAGAACTTGAATATATTCATGTAAATTCCATAAAAATAAGAAGCGGATGGTGATCTGATAAAAAAAAAAGAATCAAACAGAAGTTTCACTGAATAAATACAAGTCTATTCTAACCAATAGGCATGTGTCAAATTTACAAAAAAGAAAAAAAAAAAAAAAAAGCAGTTTAATATTAAATATGTGTGATTCTCTACTTTAACTATATAAATAATACCTATAAACATACTGACCCAATAATAATCATTCATAAACACCTAATTTACATATTGGGAAATAAAAGACTAAAATATTTCAAAAGAAAATCCAAAGCAACCAATAGAAATGATCTTCTAGTTTACAGAAAACAGTTTAATATAACAAGAATAACTGCTCCCAAAATACAACCAACAATGTTGAGAGAAAATTTTTTGGTAGAAAAACTCAGAAAATAAAGAATTTTTCTCAAGTCTTTCCTTTTACCAAAAGATAGAGAGAACCAAAAAAAGAAAAATACAACAATTGAAAAATTGGAGGAGGGAGGAACATTCTTCAACTGAGGCAAGCTTAAACCTAATACTGTATTTCATAGTCAATCTACCAAAATGATCAATATTTACACACTGAAAAATACTGACTACTTACTGTTTCAATAAATTTCATATGTTAGGTAATAGTTCCTTCTGATTGGTTATTTCTGAAACAGTGGACAGATGTACATAGATGTGTGCGAAAGGGATTACAATACAGAAAATTAAACTGGAATGTTTCACAGTAAGGATAAGTTCATAAGAAAAATTCTGATGAAGCTATTCTAGTAAAACATGTCAATTTAATTTCCCATATTACCTTTTCTTATACCATCAAATTTTATTCTAAACCTTACTCACACATGGATATACACATAAAAATGAGATAGTATTAAAAAAGATATAATAATAAATAAATATATTTACAGCTTCCACCGAGTTCTACTGCCGAAAGAATCGGTTCGATTTTTTTTTTTTTTTTTTTAAATTCACTTGTCACTAGTGCAAATCAATTATATCTTTGTAATGTCCACAATTGAGAAATGAAAATATCTCTAAAACACTAAAAATTTAATATCAATAAAGTCTATTCATCTCCATATAAGAGCATTCTGTTAAGTTACAGTTATTTAATATAAAAATGAATAAATATAAAGCATAAAATTTTTCTGAATAGTTTTTTTTTTTTTAAACCCAATAATCTTTTATGGTTGTTTATTCAAAAATGATCAAGACTGCATTGATAATTTAGAAGAAGAAAAAAAACAAAAAAAACAAAAGAGCCATCAAAACTGAAGAAAAGAATAGGCGAGTAGAAGCAATAGTTACAAATAAAACAAGAGATAGGAATGAACTTTGTTATTTTTTGTTTACTCATTCACTATTCACATTCCATTTGTACAAAGTAGTTCAAGGAAACCAAAAATTCCTTGTATTTGTTTTGAAAGTAAAAAATCTTATGGCACCTTTGTTTACATGATGTAAGAGATAGCCAACATCTCAAAATATCAAAATCAAGCATTGAAAAATCATTTCGACCACCTTTCTTAATCACTTTGATGTATGGTTTTTAAGAAAAAAATTACTTAACTATATTTAAGTATTTCCTCTTTTAAACAATTTGTGATGGGCAATGAAAAGTAATATTTTTTTAATAACATTGTGAAATAAAAGAGAACATAAAATGAAATAAATCACCACCAATTAATCATACCAAAGGTTTGTATTCATTAAGAAAAATGATTGAAACTGGAAAGGAATCCTCTACCATGAGCTCCTTCTGGAAAAAAATAAAATCAAACAATTGATCCAAACAAGTACTGCTCCCAATTAAACTAATTTGAAAGTAACAATCAATGAAAAGTATCTGGAATTAGTTAAGACAAATTTCTTTAATGACCAGTCAAAATTTAATACAGCTTGACTGAAAGGTTTTCACTCATCTGCAGTATTCTTCAAATCTTTACAGATTTTCCTTAATGGAGAACATTTGAATCCCTACAAGACAGCAAATAACTGTTCTTAGTGCATTTGCAAAGAAAGTTCAGGGAGGATAGAATTATGAAATTTCTTGAAAGATGGTAGAAGACAGTGGAACAAAACAGTAAATATGTTGTCCAATACAGTTAACACTTAAAATTATCTAGTATTTGGATGCATAACCTGCTCCTGAAAATCAGAATATTACTTTTTATTTCTGTACAAGAGGAGGAGGATTGAATTTCAGTCTATAGAGAGAAATTATTCACCAAGATAATCCCAATTTGACAAGTAGAGATTTACTTTTTGAATATTTACCTTGTTCAAAATAACAATGAGAAATAAAAGCTACAATGAGAATATGAGATTCCCAGTCAGAGAGTCCCCATGGTGTAATGGCTAAAGTGCTGGACCTTGGCTTTAAAATAAGCAAGTTCAAATTCCAGTCATACAATTACATTCACTTTGAGACTAATACCACCATGGTATGAACCCCCTTATCTCCCCAGCTATGGGTTAAATACTATCACTGCTCTTCTTCTACAGGAATGGCTTTGGCATTAAATAACTCAAGAAGGTTGATATTCCATTAAAAACAAAGAAACCAGACCAAACTAAAAGTCATAAGATTCACCCAGTACATCTTAATTTATATTTTCTTTCTTTGGTGCATAAAAAAAAAAAATGTATCTTCTCTACCACAATATCAGTTTGATAACCATTCTCTAATACTAAAACTAATCTCCAGATAAAATATAACTAATTTTATCTCAATTAGATTTTTTAAGTTGGAACCAGCTTTACAGTTATGCGTCTAATGCTCAATTTGTTAAGCTATCAATTGGTATCTTCAACAATTACTAAAATTATCCAACCTAAATTGACCAAAATTGTTTAAAATACTGCCCTAAAACTACTTCCATAATAAATTATGTACAAATAAAAATGTAAAAAAATAAATTTATCATCTTTGCATAAAAAGATTGTTCTACCCCAAACTCAAAAAAATCTAACATATGTGCATATTATCTACTGCTAAAAGATATTAGTTTCAAAACATTTTTATGAGTGATTTTTCAGACTGTTGTCCTCGTTATTGTTGTTAGCTATAACACAACCATACCATGGTCAGCTATACCTGAGGGGAAATAGAAAAGTCAGGTATGACTGACTATATATGGAAAGAAAAGAGAAACCATTTACCCTTGTGGGATACAGTTAAAATAATCAATAAGGAAGAACATTAGAAAAGAATACATCTCAAAGAAGCAGCACATGTTGGGCCACATTGACCTTTTGAGTAGTCCAAGTATAGAAATGAATACAATCTGAGAACCAATAACTGAAAAGGCAGAATCAATTTTTTTTTTTTTTTTTTTTTTTTTAAATTACTTTAAAAATATCAAGAATAACTGATGCCTTTGGATTTTACCTTTCGAATTCATCTCATGATGCTTCAAGAAACTTTTTGTGATTCTTCTTGAATTGATAGGCATGAAAAACAATCTTATTATTTGAATAACATCTTCATATTTCTTGAACACCTTGTTTGATCAACAGTCAAACAGTAAAGATAATTTCCTAGATTAAATCATTTCTATGCCTAGATAAATAAGGAACACCTGAGGAGGCCAGAAGATACAGTGGGCGAAACATTGTGTTTAAACTAATAATAAAGATGAGGACAACAGTAAAAAAAAAAAAAAAAAAAAAAAAAAAAAAAAAAACACACACACACACCCACAAAATATTGCACATCAAGCCTCATCTCAAAAATTCAGAAAGATAATACCAAAACATTTTTCTTAAATTTTGTCAACAAGGGCAGTTCTACAGTAAATAACAACAGAAATATTCAATTATAGATTTGTTTTAATAAATAATTAGTATTTGTCAAAACTTCTGAGATGAAGCTTGATAATTATTATTACTTAGAATATTCAGACTATTGACCTCATCTTTATTGTTATAACAACATTTCAGCCAATATGTCCTTTGGACTTCTTCAGGTGTTTCATGTTGAACTCTGGAGTCCCCACTGAATCTCAAACTGAACTCTTTATTTGAACCACAGGTGTAGACTGTTCCAATTCTGTTAACCATGACCAGGTATAATGGTCAGTTGGTTGAGTTTTATGGCATATCAACCTTTGTAGGTTATTTAACATCAAATCCATTTTTATGTAAATAATCAGTTCTATTTAAAACAATTCAGTTTAGCATAAGTACACAGTTTAATTGTCAAAAACAGTTCAATTTCAAACAATTCAGTTTAGCATAACCAAGCAGTTTAATTGTGAAAAACATTTCTATTTCTAGCTATTCAGTTTAGTCAAGCAGTTCTAATTCAGCTAATTCAGTTTAGTATAAGTACAGATTTTCTTTACACACAGTTAAATGTTAAACAATTCAGTTTAGTGTAAATACAGTTTCAATGTCAAAAAACAATTCTATTTCAAATAATTCAGTTTAGCATAAGCACGCAATTTAAAAGTAAGTATGGTTTCAGTTTAGCATAAGCATGCAGTTTAAATGTAAGTATGGTTTCATTGTCAAAAACATTTCTATTTCAAGATATTCAGTTTAATCAAACAATTCAGTTTAGCATAAGTATGCTGTTAGTTCTATTTAACCCATAGATAGGGCCCTATCAGGTGCTACCACGCCGGGCCAGAGTGGACCTGGGAGCAATGGCAATGAAGGGGTGCTCCGTATTCCCTAAAGCCCAGCATTACTGGAACCTCACCATCAGATTGTTTAGTGTCATATCCAGGACACTCATTAGGGGAGGGTCTTACCCCTCTGAAGAGATGCAGTCAGTGTATTCTACACCCCCAGCCGACTGGGCAATGTGACCAGGTATAAGTGTTAAGTTATAGTAAAGTATTCCTTGTAGGTCCCAACAACCAGTAAGACTAACAAGGAATACTTACTATAACTTAACACTTGTACCCAGTCATGGTTAACAGAATTGGAACAGTCTACCCCTGCGGTTCAAATAAAGGGTTCAGTTTAAGATTGTGTGAACTCCCGAGTTCAACATGAAACACCTGAAGAAGGCCAAAGGACATATCAGCCAAAATGTGATTATAACAATATAGATGAGCTCAATAGTCTGAATATTCTAAGTAACAAATAATTAGTAATCAAAATGAACTTGGCATATCATTCTTTAAAAAATTAAAAACCCATAAGATTATTAGTGTATATACAGATAAAAATATACAACCCCAAATACATTAAATTTAAATCTAAGTTAAATCAATTACATAAAAAAAGGTAACAGTGTATATAATATTCAAGTGTGAAAAATCATTTATAACATTCAAGAAAAATTGAACTGATTCACTTAAAAAAAAGGCAGCCATTGAAGTTAAGTCATATTCTATTAATAGAATTTATATTGTAATTGTAAATAAATAAAAGGGGAGTATGTTATGATTAGAATTTAATAATTATCTCCCTTCAGAAATTATTTGGATTATGAATACAGACTATAATCCATATTATTATTAATATTAAAATGCAAATTGGATTGGAAATTTTTTTCTCTAAGTTAAAACATTTTAATGCCATTGCACTAACTCTCTATGTTGTACAGTTTTTGTTGTGTTATGGTAACATACATACAAAAAAAAAATAATATCAAATAATTATAATTAATGTTTTTACTACATCAATAAAATATTTCCAAACTAACATTCACTTCATTATTTAGTTTGATGGTGTTACTTTAGTAAACTTGTTTATTAATAGAAGAAACATCTATAGAGTCAAAGAACATAAACAACATTACAATCTCAGATTAAGAAAAAACATTTGCAACTTGCATTACAAATATAGAATTAAATAAAAAATTGTAAAACCATTTTCAATATTATTTTTATTCTTTTTTAACTAAAGATTTTCCGTAAATACTCAAAAATGATTTTAAATTAAAAATGAACAGTATTTTCTAACAATAGTTCAGTTACTATTAAAAAATAAATAAGATAAGAATAAAAACTACTATACAATAAATTGTTGCTGATTAAAACTGTCACAAATGGTGTCTACCTGTTCTTTAACATTTCAAATGACTCATTTTCATAGTTGAAAACACACTATACTTGCAGGTGTGCTTGAATTTATTTAAACTAAGTTTAAGATTCCTGATTAATTGCAAATAATTTTACTTCCTACACACTTTGAATGATCAAACATAATTATGAACTGTTAATTTATTATTAATTTCTATTTAAAATTCTAAGCAGAATATCATCATTCTTAGATTTGGTTGATTTTTAAACAATAAGGATAGATTGTTTACCGATATGTTTATTTTGGATACTTTTATAATAACTGTTAGAAAAAATATGACTAAATACACACGCTTTGAGGAAAGATTCTATTTTAAGTGCATTTCTTTTTAAGGAAATGCAATTTGAAGATATCCTTTTTACAAGCACCAAACCAAAAAACTGAACTTTCTATTGATAACTAGAAAGAAAGTTTATTTTTCCTCAATAGACAGCCAAACACTTTGATATAGAGCTCTCAAATTTGGTATTTATACATATTGGATTCAAAGGAAGGGTTTAATGTGAAAATAATTGGATGTAGACAGGGTACTCTTTCATCTAGAGTGGATCTCTAACTATAAACAATAATCAGAGGAGCCATGTTGCTGTAAAAAGTAACTAATCATACAAAATTTAAATTTCCTAACTTAGAAAAAAATTATTTATCTTGCTAAAATAATTCACATTTCATCATCATGTTGCACTGCTAGCATGGATCTCTCTGACCCTCTCTCGCCACCCGTCTATCATTCATCACTCCTGGAAGGTCTTCCAGGCTACATCCTGTATGGACACGGACCTGTTGTATATAGGTCGTTCTACTTTTGCTCATCGATGTGAAGGGGTCTACAGGAGCATGTCGCTTATGAGCTCGTCCTTACTTCTCCAGCAGTGTCCCACATGCCTGGTTCATCTAACTTGGATAGTTTTTGCGATGGATGGTAGATGGCTGTAGAGCTGCTGTTTTGTGGGGTGTTGCTTCCAGGACTTGTTCAACACAGCTTGCAGCATTCTTGCGTAATTGCCGTCAAGCTTTTTCTCAATACGTTTAGTTAATGTCCATGTGGTGCATTCATATAGCAGTATCGACATGACTGCTGCTTGGAAAAAACTGTTTTATTTCATCAGTCAGGTCTGACTTCAATATGACTAATAGCTGTCCATGCCTTTGCCAGTCACATGTTGATGTCATTCTCAGTTGATGATACGCTGCTTTCGAGCTGGTGAACTTGTCCACTAGTTTCAAAGGCCCACCCTTTAATGTGGAGATGTCACCTCTTTGCATATGTATTCTGTCTGGTCTGCATTAACATTGAGGACTATGCCACCTGCTGCTTGTTCCAGACTATGTAGCAGGGTTTCGGCTTGGGCAGGTGTATTTGTTAGAAGCGCTATTTCATCAGCGTAGTTCGCATCCGTAATAGTTTGTGCGGGGTACCTTCTGCTTCTTTCCTTTGCCAGCTTGAAACTGTTTTCTTTCATTAAATCTATAGATGTTCTAAGCACATAGTCTAGGTAGATAATAAACAGGTATGGGGTAATGTGTCTCCTTATAGCACACCTGTTACAATATCAAAGTAGTCTGTCTCCATCCAATGAGTGGACATTTACTTTCATGTTTTTATATAGCATCATTATGGCTGCAACGGTTTCTTTGGGGAGTTCTTAGGCGAGAAGTATTTGCTCCATCTTCCCTCTGTGTATGGAGTCAAATATTGTTGCATCAAGGTTGTTTTTTTTTTTTTTTGCACCTTCTAGAATTCAACAGTCAAAATTTGTGAGGTCATGGATTGATTTCTCTGAAAGCCATTTTGGTTATTCCTAAGTATTTTCTCAATTTTCAGTTCTATGTGGTGGCATAGAGAATTGTAGATCTTGGCCACTATGAATGTAAGGGTTATACCTCGGTAGTTCTTGGCTATTCCAAGGTCACCCTTCTTAGGGAAAGAGAGGATGCATCCCTTTGTTTATCTGCCTATTATGTTTTGGTTATATACGGCATTACAATGTCTGAACAGTATGTCGTCAAATTCTCTGGTCTTCCAAACTTCTGGGGGTATTTGATCAAGCCATGCTGCTTTCTATCTTTAATTTTTCTTAGTACCAAGTCAAGTTCTTCTCGCATAAACTGTCCTAGTTTGATGTCTAGTTGATTATTATTAATTTTTGTGATTGGTTCATGCGTAACTTTTAGAGGTTTTCCAAGTAAATTCTCAAAATGTTATTGCCACAGGTTTTCCAAGTAAATTCTCAAAATGTTATTTCCACAGGTGTATTCATTCTTGGCTGGCAGCTTTCAGTTTAGCTCTTCCAGTACTCTTCCTTCTGCTTACTTCATTTACCATCTGCCATGCTATCTTAGATTGTCTATCTTCAACCGAGTTTCTAATCTTATTGACCTGATTTTGTATGTATTTTGTTTGTTCTTTTAGGTATACATTAGTTAATTCATTTTGTGCCTTAAGTTTCTGTGTATTGATATTGGCTGGGTTCTTCCTATTGCATAGGGAGGGGATTTTCATGTCTTCATGCTTTTTCCTAACCGCTGATGTCTCCCATGGGATTCTAGGTTTAGCTCTTTGTTTAGTTGGTATGCTTTCTGCTGCCACTTCTAAGTGGGCATTGATGGGGTTCTCATATTCGTCATTTGCATAAGGCATTTCTGATATCTCCTGATGTGCATTGAATTTGTTTCTTAGTGTTAACGTATATTTATCTCTACTATCCCTGTTGTTAAGCAGTGACCAGTCATAGTGTACGGTTGTGGTTGTTCAGGCCGCATTCCTTTGTAGGTTCAGTCGTATCTTTGCCATGATAATTCAGTGATCAGAAGACACACCCTCAAAAGAGGAATATGCCTTGCGATTCAATGATTCTTATTTATGAAGATGTAGTCCATCTACTTTAGCATTGTTTGCGTAATTGTAGGTCCATAGTTTCCATGTGTATATCTGTATAAAAGAGGAAATATTTAGAACCCTACAGACCACATAAAATTAAGAAGGCCCAAAGCAAAGCAAATTTTTCTACCTTTGGCACTAGTCAACTCACAGTAATTCTGTCTTTACTATATTGTCATTTAAAAATGACAAAGATTTTATGTGTAAAATCACTGCTGTATTAAATGTAAAAGACTATTATTGTAAATCCAAGCTGAATTTGAACCATGAAAAAGGAGGTAAAAGATGTTAATACTTTTTGAATTTATTCCAATGTTTGAAAACCTAAGTAAAATAAAATACCTCTAAGGATGCAATGAACCATAAATGAATTTGAAGAAAAAAAAAAAAAAAAAAAAAAAAAAAAAAGTAACTGTAGACTTATACTAAGCTAAAACTTAATACATGCAAGGGGGAGGGGAAAATTTTTTTTTTCTTCTTTTGATACACCTCGGAAGCAGCATCGTGGTCATAAAGGTGGATAAACCCAATGATGGGTCAACAGCAAGCCTAACCATGTCCTGGACAAAGGAATCCTATGGGATAACGTCTAGGATCAAATAGTTCGATCAAGAAACTTCTGCTGCTCATCTATTAGGATGGTTTCTATAGATGAGAATAAAAACACAACCATCAAAAGATTACCATGACTTATACTCAAACCACTAGTCCAAACCATATCGTGCTTCGTGCGGGTAAAAAGAGGAGTGTCTTGCTGGGGTTGGAGCCCTAACTCCAGCATTCAAAAATCAGCTACAGAACTCAAACTAGAACAAAAATTACTAAAATGCAAAAGCCCAACACAAATAGCAACATTCAATGTAAGAACTTTAAATAGAATAGGCCAACTACTGGAGCTGACACCTATGATAGATCATAACAGACATAATATGCATACAAGAACACAGATACCTTCATAGTGAAGATATAAAATACCACAATACTGGCAATGGATAGACATTTGTCTCACCATCTGTATTGAAAAACTGTTAAAGCCACGATAGGAGGGATAGGTATGCTTATAGGACCACAGGCCCTAAAAATCACTAAATAGCATTCAGAAAATACAGCCGAGGAAGATGGTAGCTTTGTTTAAAGGCAACCCCAGCACAACAATCATCTGCTACAGCCCTACCAATGTTAGTGAAGAAACAGATCTCATCTCCTTCTATAACAAGATATCCTCCCTTGTTCATAGCATCCTGAAACACAACATTCTCATCATCAGTGGAGACATGAATACCCAAATAGGTATAAATGTAAACAACAAATTCAGCTTACACAACTCGTTAAACAGAAATGGGGAACATCTAACAGATTAACATGCCTGATTCACATTTAATTAAACTTTAATTAGACTTTTAGGTAATTCTTCAAGCTGAAGACAAAATAGTTACATAGGATTATTGCTCCAAACTAACAATCTGGAAAGAAACAAAAATGTTTAAATCTCTTAATATTTATCTATGAAATTCCCTAAATTTTTTCAAAGAAAAATATTACTTAAAAAAAAAAGGAAGAGGAGAAGATCAGTAAATGTCTTTTCCACTATGTGAATTCATTTTCTTATACTAACAATTACCATTTGTAACTGTTTAGTATAAATTTTTCATTAAAAAGATTGTAAAATAACTGAATGTGGTCAAAGATATGACCTATGCTCCATAGATAGGTACTTTGTGTAGTAAAGAATATAGCTATCATTTCCTGCTTTATTTAAATTGTTCCCTTTTCTTTGGTCTTGTTTCATCTGGTTATGCCATGGTAACCATAAGTTGTTAGTATGAATATATTTCCTAGCACTGACTGGATGTTAACTAGCAAAATTAGAAACTCTACTCAAATCATCATTGCTTCTGATTATTATATATTTAAGATTGTAAGAAGAATTTTTATTATTCTATTATTGGTTCAATGAAAATAGATTACAATTGCTTCCCAATAAATGACCTAAATAGTGAACATCATGAATATAAAGCTTCACTTGGTATAATTTAGTTTCTCATTTAATGTTAGTTATTGCTGCATCACTTGGTGATTATACAAGTGAAATATGTGTACAAAGTGAAATAACATGCAGATATACAACTGGTCAATCAAGAACTGATCAACCATATAAAACTATCAGAGAAAATATTCTATTCCAAAAGTGGAAAAATAGCAAAGATATCTAATGATAGGATTCAATTAAACACTAATCATTAAAATTTATGAGAACTAGAACTAAAATTTTCACATTTACCCCATTTAAAAATAAAATTTTAAAATTTACAAAATCTAAACAATTCCAGTAGTTTAGTTTTCTCATCAACTAATCAAAATGATGGATTTATCAGCTAGCTTCTGAAAAAATAAAATAAAAAACAATTCAATAACCAGAGTAATATTCTTTTTAAATTACCAAAGATAATTCAGCAAGGAAAACAGTCACTCCTCAAAACATAATTTGGAAGGATTTTAGAAAAAAAAACTATTCATATAAAATGAAGAACAAGTATTGTTAATTTCTAACAAGGCTAGGTCTGAAATGCCTGGTCATAAGAGACACAAAGAGAGAGAAAAAAATGTATGCCACATTAAAGATTTAAAAATAACAACATTATCTACCAAAGGAATGATGGGAGATGGAGATTAACAATACCTGTCTCAATTGTTACATTTAATCAATGAAAATTATGTAAAAATGTGACAACTATTATTGGAAAGCTGTAGTATTTAATTTCATGAAAGGTTTGTTTATATTCAAATCAAGTAGTTGAAAGTTCTCAACCCTAATTCATCAGAATATTCCAATGATCAGTATATGATATTAATCACCAATATACATATCATCTATACATGTATTTCACAATTTGATAATATTCATATTTTCAAGCTTTGTGTATTTAGACTAAGATAGGCTAATGGTTGACTATTGCCTTACTGCTTGTTAAACACAATCCACTTTTAAAGAGAAACAGTTCTTTTGAAGAAATCAACAAACTATATTTAACAATCATTCTCTGAATAAAATATCTATAATTTCACTTGTAAAAAGTTCAGATGTAACTGACTAAAAACTACTTTAAACTAATCCTAATATCAAGGATTCATAAAAGCCATGAGGTTACAATAAATAGTATATTTCTTATACAAAAGGAAATTAAAATACAATGTGCATGCTCCTATGCTAAACTAAAAGCTTTTTATGTTTAAATATTCCTACTCGGTTTCAAAATTACTTTATAGTTCTCTCGGCTATTTTTATAAATCAGTACCAATATACATTCCACAATTCTTCATGGTAAACTGTTTCACTCCTTCACAATTTAATTTGTATACTTACATTATTTTGCAGGGGGAGTGCACTTATGAAAAATATTTAATGCATGAACAGCAATACAAACATACATTTCTATCCATTTATATAATCTCCCCACTCCATATAAGGAATTCCATAAAGCTCTCAATAGGAAATTTACTAATATTAAATTTATTTAATCTTTATCAAGTATTTACATAGGTCAGTGTAGACTGGCTAGCAGATTTTAAATAAACCTCTTTACAAACAATTTCATTCCATCTGAATACAAATTAGATCAAGGTGACTTAATTTTAATTTCACTTTGTATTTTCTTTAGTAAAATTCACAAGACATATCAATTAAATAAAATTTTCTTTAATTTTGTAATTCAGATACATTCAAAACAAAATTGACTGTTCATTATGAAATATCTCAAGTATATTTTAAAGTACAATTATGCCACAATGTCTTGTGCTTGATTTAAAGTTTAATGAAATTGATTACTCATGACTTCTTATTTACAAAACCTTTTATTTTGTAAATAAGTCATGGTTTTTACTATTTTCATAGCTAAATTTGGCTCTCAGTTTTCCCTGTAACTTGTTTGAGGGTCACCGCATTCAAAATAAAGGATAAAATTTAGTGAAAAGTGTGAATAGAAACATCTAATTTGTCTTGAACAGTGAAAGGTTTAATGATTTAATTCAAAATTCATTAAAGATAGGTGAAAGACTATTTGTGAGACATTGAAACAAAGATACAACCTGCTACTAAGAAGTATGTTCATAAAAAAAGTCTTTCATCTAAAGATGAATAAACTAGAAACCTAAACTGAATCAAAATCTTTAAACAATTCAAGGTCTATAGAATTTATTTTCACAACTATCCCGAATCTCAGGAAATTGAAAATCCAATGGCTTTAGAGGAAATAACCAGTAAGCGACTTCAGATTGTTAATAAAGAATAAGTCAATATCAGAATACCTACTTGTATTCAAGACTATTTTTACCAGTATATTCACAATAAATATTTTTATTTAAAGTAGAGGGCTAAATTTACAGAAGTCTATAAGCCTAATTATGAGAAGCAAAGTTACATGTTGGGTATAATGAGTCTTTTGCATCAGGAAAAAAGCTGGAAGCTAAGATAATTGTATTTATATCGTTATCAAAAAGGTATTTAAAAATGCTTTTAAAATTTACTCATCACAAATGTGTTTTTCAATATGTTAATAACTAAGCAGAATCATTGCTTGTCTTGATAATTCACTTAAATGCAAAAATGTTTTAAGTTTACTTTTATTCTAAGACTGTCCTTTGTATTTTATAAACCTTTTGACTAAATATGATGGCATACTTTCATCACTCAAAATGAGAGGATTAAATTTCTTAAAAGATTTACTGTTTTCTTTTTGGAGGTGGGGGACTTAGTTTAGGATAGAGTGGAAATCTAATCAGTATTTACTAAAAATTATAAAATTCCAACCATTCATGTCATTTAATAAATTTAAAAAAAAAAATACAAATTTTTAAATTGCATTAAAAATCTTAAATGTTTTAAAATAAAAAGTTGTAAATCAGATGGGAAATACATTATTTTTTAAATTAGGGCAATTTAATGTTAAGTTAATGAAAATCTCACAATGTAGTTATTTTTGGCTATGTTATGATAATATACATAAAAAAATTGGATTATTATAATATAAATTAATAAAACTGTAAAGTTTTCAAAGTCAAAGTTGATATTTAACTCTCAAGAAGTCTTATAGCAACCAACAGTTATATAGTAACTATAAAATCAGAAATGTCAAAAATTTGCAAACAGATAAAAACCAAAAAGCTGATGTTAGACCAGTAGAATCAGCTGCAAGTAGTTGGTTAGATTAGTCTTTATAAACCTATCTAGTTCCAGAAGTGATGGATAGATTTGTTGCCAACAGGGTTACTGAGGCCAAAAAGAAGAAATGATAATTTGGTAAATAGAATTAAGCTTAGTTATAAATAGTTCTACTTTTAGTTATATATATATATATATATATATATATATATATATAAAATAAAGGTTTCTTATTTGATTTTAGATTCCATACAGATTGTTTATTTATATAGTTGTAAAAATAAAATGTTATATCATTTATCGTTTCTATCAATTTTTTTATTACTTTTTACTATCTTCCATATGACAAGGGACAGGGAAAAAAACTTTTTCTCAGACTTTCATTTTGATTTTAAAAAAACACTTTTAAGCCAATACACTTTTTTCAACCTCTTCATTCCAAAGTTCTTTCACTACCAACTTTCTTCAGCTATCAATAAAAACATCACATTTTTTAACTGGTTAGCTTCAAGTTCATTTTATTTCTAAACTTTAGATTTTATAGATGAAACATCAGTTTCCATAAAAGAAAAATTACAATACAATTTTTATGAGAGTAAAGGAACTATGACAAATAAGCTTGATAGTCTGTATATTCTTATCTTAAAATAAATATCATGGTATTTTACAACAATACCTTTTCTATTTTAAAACCTAATAGACACAAAGTTATGTACTGATTAAACTGAGACATGTATATAAAATACAAAAGTATAATCTTATATCATTACATATGATTAAAAGCAAGCTATGTGCATCTATCCAATAAGAGAATGGACATATTTCCTAATAAAGTTTCATCAAAGTCATAAAGTTTAAGATTATAATGAATAATATTAAAGTAGTGCAAAATATGTTATTAATATGCCTATTTCTAGAAGATAGAATTTTTTTTTTTTTTTAGTTATAAAATTAAAAAAATAAGATTGAAAAGGCACAAAGAAGAAACAAAGATAATCCAAACTTAATTAGAAAGGATTAAAACTAATTGTTTAAGGCTGAAGCTGCTGTTTTCATACTAAACAAGTTTGAAATGACTGTCATATTGTTCCGCTTACTAGAATAATGAAGATTACATTGCAATAGAAAAATAAACATTCATAAATCTAGAACAGAAAGATAACTATTAGAGATACAAAAAACATCTCTTCTTTAAATATAGGTCAATATCCTGATTGATTAGTGACATATTCACTGAAAGCAAATGAAATTTTAAAGAATAATTTTAAAAAGAGATGGTATTGCAGCTGATCTGTTTCAATTGTCATAAGAGAATCTTATAAGTAAAATAAAAATGTAAACACGTGAAAATTCTGCTATAGTATCTATTTATCAGGTTCATGGTATATCATACACTTTGTTGTTTTCACTATAATTACATTAAACATAATAGAAAATAAATTAAATGACTGGAGTGATTAAAATTGAATAGTAAAAATTTTGGTATATTATTGTTTTGTAGAAATTATAATGAAAAGATCACACCAAACCATAAATTGCACAACTGTGAAACCAACTGAAATTGCTGCTTATCTAGTTTCATCAAAATGTACAAATATCGTTTTTATTAATAACATAATTTTTATTCTGCAAAGTTGTTGCACCCAGAGGTAAAGTTTAAATAGAAATATTAAAGATATTTAATTCATACTTTAACAGAATAAGCTTTGTAACCAAGATCTAAATTACCCAGAATAGATTCACTAAATTAAAAATTTAACAAAATATTACTTTCAATGCAATAAGGATAAAAAGAACCTTACTTAGTTTTTACTTAACATTCACACAATGTACTTTTCAGAAAAAAATATAGTGAGAACCAGAAAATAATAGCATGCACTTTAAAAAGACACCAAAATCGCATAAATGGCACCAGAATTAGAAAATTCACCTGCCTTGGATATCTTTAAAATACCTCATTTAAAAATGAATAGAACACAATTGGTTCACTTGGAAATCACTGACATTAGATTCAAGCTTTGTATATTTCATACAAATTATACAGTTCAGTGAATGCTACTAAAACTATTTGCAGTTGACTAAATAATCATGTTATTTTATATATTAGTATCTTAAGAAACTGAACAGCAATTCCTTAGACAGTTATAGATTTCTTTTGGCCAAATTGTAATTCCTAAATTATATCAGTTCCTTCATTCTCCCATTCCAATTTTTAATCACAGACTATATGAACATTTATCTATAAAAAAGTTAACCATTAATGAAGTATAAATTATTATTACTTATAATTTGCCCATTTTTATACTTATTCTAATAATTATAACTAGGCAAGACTTTCCAGAGTATAATTTTAAAATTCTATATCACTAATCAATGGGCAAAGAGTTGCTTTTATAAATAGATTTTACTCTCTTCGTGATGAGAATAATGATCCTTAAATTTTTTTTTTTAATTCAGATTAATATAAAAAAAATATTTCTAAGCTAAAAGGAATATACTAAGCAAAATCAAGAAAAATAACAGTTCATTTCTATCAAACTTAAGTAAGCAAGTACATAAAGAGATTTCTATCTTATTTTCCCTCATGTCACAGAATTAAATCTTTAATGTAAATCAATGAAAGCAAATTCAGTCTCATTACTGTTATATCATTATTAGAGCCAATGATACCCACTAGTTGCATTTCAACCTTTTAGTTAAGAACAATGTTCCCAACATGTGAGTTCAATGAAAAAAAAAATTAGAATAAAAAATAAAATATGGTAATAAAAATTATTTTCTAAAAAAGTCACTATTTTTTAAAAATGTAATGAATTATGTCTATCTCTGCAAGAGAAACAAAAATAAAATGTTTAATCCAAAGGTTGTATTATCTGCTTTTAATAGTTTTTTCACAATTACATTTTTTTTATATAAATGAATTTTAATTTTTCAAAGTACGTTTTGCTTCATCTTATTAAAATTATTAATCTTGGGGGGGGGGGAAAGAATCCCATGATCTTTTGAAAGGGTCGGAAGATAAAATTAGGAACCACTGGTTTAGAAAAGCAAGATATTTATTTTATGACACGATTTATTAAACAAGGTATCACAAAAGTACTTACATTTAAGGCTATTTTAATATAAAATTTATATTTATTCACATTTGATATTCCTAAGTGAACTGATGGGTCAATTACAAATACTCCACTTCTATACATATTTTCATACATACAGTCTATTCAGAAACTAAAAAGATTCAATGGTTAAAAGATACAGAGTGAATCAACTGTCAAAAATTCTAATCATATCAAAGAATTGACTTTATGAAACTATCAATAACTGTCAAAATGCTTTTGAGTTATTTGCCATCAAAAAAACAAAATATGTAGCAACAGTAAGTAATCAATATAAAATCAACTTCTTTTTTAAAAATCTTACATACTCTTACCTATCCTTAAATTTAAATTCAATCAATAGGAAAGTGCTAGTATATTTTAGATCAGTTATAATATACTATAATAAATTATACCAGAAACTTTCCAGTGGACTGCTAGCAACAGACCTACTCAAGTCAACTTATACCCAGTTTCAATTGAAATCTACATCATTAAATACATACAATACATGTCGAACATACACCTTCCTTTTCAGTGAAAAGACGATTTATTACATAGTGAACAGTCTTCTTAATAGCCAATAATTTCCATAAACTATATTCATCACCAAGAATATAATTGCTTTATTGCTTTGAAAGACTAAAACTGTCAAACAACATAAACATGCTTGTTTATATTCTTAACAAACAAATTGACTTTCACATAACACTTAACTTCATCCACAAAACATTTTCTTACATATATAATTTGCACATTAAGAGATTTAATTTATTACTTTATCTTTATTTTGTGTAATTAATTTCATTTTTATTTTATTTTCTTGCAAATTAACTATTAAAATTATGATCACTAAACCAATTGGAAAATAACCAATGATGACAATCTGTTTTAATATTTGTAGTTGATTTTAGTATTTAAGGCCAATAACCAGATACTAACTAATAAAAATAGTAAACATACACACACACACACACACACACACACACACAGAGAGAGCTTAAAATAACATTTTGTTTAAAAGGAACATAGGTATGTATATATGAGAGAAAGAGAGAAGGCATTATTGTAAATGGTACTTTACACCTTGAATGGATATAGGAGTTCTAATGTATAAATTGTTTACCAAATGATATGTAATAAAAAGAAATTTATAATCTATTAGCATTTATCTCTTATTATGCAGATGTTCTTTAAATGTCTTATTTTTCAAAAATAGTTTGCTACCAATAATTAAAAATCTTTTCTGGAACTGGGATTGTGACTGGCATAATTTTTCTTCTCTTTTACAATGAGATTCTCTAATAAATTAATGTTTAATGAAAGCACTAAGCAAGCACAACATTAACTTTGGTGATCAAGACACAAGCATAAAGTGAATGTTATCTCTATTATCTAATAGCCAGCAACTTCCTCTTGTCTACAGTCAGCAATAGGATGCCAAAAGTGTGTCACATGAAAATGTAGGTCTATTTTGTCCACAGTTTCCCCACAAATCAGCTGTTGAATTTCTAGTCAAATCATTTGCCTCAATTTCATTCCAAGTTCTTAAATTTGAAACAAGACTCATCTGAAGCCATTAGAAAGACAACAATTATTCTTAGATTCCTAAAACAATTAAGGCTATCTACAAAACAAAGTTCTTAATTTTTTTTAAATCAATTTGTTCATTCTGATGATTGAAATATTAACTTTGTAGAAATAATCATTATCATCTATACTTCTCAGATTATTTCATGCTAGTGTAAAATTTGTTTAAGAATCCTCAACTTGAAGTAAGGTGAGACTGCTAAATCAAAAGAAAATCTGCCTACCAAGTATAGAAAGTGGTCAAGCTAGATATGGCTACTCCAACCCACAACCACTCAAAACTTCCCATGGAGCTAATGATTACAGAAATAAAATGACTGTGCAAACAGTAGAGAAGCAAAATGAGTAATAAAACTTCAAGAACCAACCATTGATTCTTGCTCTTCTACAATCAACACTTAAGGTAAGATAGAAGGGTTGGTGAATATTTCTATTTAAGTGACAATAAAATATAGTCACTTAAATAAGTGCATTTGGTAATATTTCTTTTTAATAGAAGAAATGAATATGTTGTATGCATTGCATATATTCTCTTAAAAGAAAAAAAATGCTTATATTCACACAATTTCCACCTACCCACCACTTTTCAATATTATATACAGCTTTTCAGAAAAATATTAGTAGCAAAAAAAATAAATAAATAAATAAAAAATTTTAAAAAAATGACTTAAAGTCATTAATTTTTTTAATAAAATGCACATATTTTATATACAACATTATTTGTCCTCCAAACATACACATCTATAATTGACAGTGCAAAAACACTTAAATGTTACCTTGACATTATATCCTTTTACTGCATCCAGGTTCTAAAGAACTCATCGTCACACTTGCACACTTTTCAACTGGCATATATTGTCAGCTAATATATTTACCTGGACTTGGAGTTATTTACAAAACATGCTTTCTCTATGGTAATGTTTGATCAAGAAACAAATTCAACTTATTTTTATACATTCTTGATCAAGTCAATAGGATACCACAATGATTAACTAACAATATTCAATGGAAGTCACATGGTATTGGTCAGCAAAAAAGTTTGGTTTATTAAGTAGAAATAAGACATTTTTTCAATAATCCCTTTATCCAATATATTTACCATTTTGTTATATTATCTTCTGCCATCTTTCAGACAACTTCATAATCTTATCCTCCGAGGTCTTTCTCAGCAAAGAACTGCTTTATATGTTTTTTCAGAGAATCAATTTTTTTCTTTCATGTAAAAAATTATATATAAAAAAAATTTTTTTAAATAAATTTTAAAAAAAGAGAATAAAATGATAATCTACAGATGCAATATCTATTGAATATGGTGGATGAAGGAAATTTTGCAG
The DNA here is from genome assembly GCA_963585895.1 of Sepioteuthis lessoniana. Classification (NCBI taxonomy): domain Eukaryota; kingdom Metazoa; phylum Mollusca; class Cephalopoda; order Myopsida; family Loliginidae; genus Sepioteuthis; species Sepioteuthis lessoniana. The sequence goes on from CAUZXS010004476.1 coordinate 31,820, forward strand.
CTAAATCATAAATGTTTGCTGGTTGCCAAAAAACAGAGTAACATTATTCTAGTAGAAATTTACACCTTTTCTCTTTGCAAATTCCTGATGTTATTCGTTGATTGCTGCCTTCAACTGGTCTTAACAGAGGATTTATTTCCACTATATACACAGCATCACCTTTAGATAAACAGCATACTTTGGTATAATTAGTAGTGGTTGATTAAGTTTGCTCCATATTGTTATAAAATATCCAATTTTAATGGGACATCCCAATTTGTTTGTTTTTTTTAATTAAATATAGTTCAATAGGATTGCTTTTTTCTTATTTTTATTTAACATGCGAAAGTTACATCAAAGTGACTAATATAACCAATCTGATACAAATGCTTTTCAGGGCTTAAGTTAGATATTTTGAGATATGTTGCCATTTACTAAACTTAGCTTGGTTTAGCATAAAACTAGAAGTATGAGGTATCCAGTGGAAATCAAACTTATTAGCCTAATTTCCTAACCATTATACCACTTAAGGTGCCCATACTTTGAGATATGTTAGTTATCTCTTAGATCATATGTTAATCCTTCAAGTACTGTTTTAATTTGATAGTTATCAATGTAAACTTCTCTACCCAACTTTAAGGTATTGTTCAGCTAGAAATCTTCAATATAAAATTTTGAATAATCATTATCAAGGTGTGCCAACGGCATGGATTCTCTTGAGCATCTCACTATGCATCCCTATCAGTCATCACTTTTTGGCAAATCCTTTAAAAACGGCATCTAGTATCCACATAGTGCTTATGAATGTAAATTTTTGCTGATCATACAACACTAGTGTGTCCATGTGTTAGAATCCATAGAACATCATTTATAAGTTCATCCTTACTTCTGCAACAATACCCAGCATGTTATGCACATCATAGTTGGATGGTTTGCAAGATGAGAGGCTGGAGAGCTGCTTCTATGTTTTGTTCAAAACAGCATGCAACATTCTTGTGTAGTTCTCAACTAGCTTTTTCTCTTGGGGTTTCATTAATGTCCAAGTAGTGCAAACATACAGTAGTACTGACACAGCTACTGCTTGGAAGAATTCGCATTTTATCTTAATGATCGTATTGAAATCTGATCTCTAACTTGTCAATAGTACTCCATGCCTTGCTTATATATATGTTGATGTCGCTTTAAGTAGATGAAATATTGCTATCAAAGTGTAGATAACCATGATTTGAATAATGAAGGTGGTAAAAGTGGTTTTCAAAGTACTTTTTCTCTAAAATGCTCAAATCTTGTGAGAGTCTGTTTTTTACCTTAAAATAAAATTTTAAAAAAAAAGAAAAAAAAAAAAAAAAAAACATCATTTATTTTCTTCTATCTTCAATCAATATGCTAATTTCGACAAAAAAATTTTACACTGATATAACAGCTGTCACAAAATCAAAAGCAATTTTTTTCTTAATGAGGTTAGCTGAAAAGAAATGTTTCTATACCATCTAAGGATAACAACCAAACTTTAACTAAGCCAATATTCCACTGGGCATTTTACAGCTTGATATCATCTACTCATTCCCTTAAACTCAAGTATATTTGTACTATGGTTATTGCTATCAAATACTGTCAGGTGTTATCACTAAATGGAGAATCAGTTTCAGTTTTGATAACCTTGAATCAACAAGTCACAGCTTTAAATTGAATTATAGATTTGATAGACACCAATCTGTAATCACCAAGTTAGCATCCGGCATGAGACTGCTTGACACTAACTAGGAAAGATAATGTTTGGCATTATGATAATGAGGATTGAGTTTTCCAAGCTAAAGAAATCGGGTTGTATCATAACAATTTTTTGTGCATAACCAAATTGAAAAATGAAAAGAATACTTAAAAAGATGGTATTTGTACTAGTTTCATAATACCTACTATTTTATATCTTATTTATATCACATAATGACAAAAGATTTAACATTCTTTAAACTCCAATAAATAATTCCAAGTTTTTACAGAAGCAAATCATGGTAAATTTTTTTCATTAGTTAAAAATTAATTACATACATATTTTTACCTATTTTCAATCTATCTTTAGTATTAATAAAGTAAATCTCTTATCTCTAGAAGATTTAAAGTCTTTAGATGAGGTTTGAAAATTGAACAACATGAGAAACAGATAGATACTGATAATCATGGATTATCAGTTTATACAGGAATAACCCTTGAATTTATAATACTATATATATATCTCGCTGGAGATAACAAAGTTAGCATATTAAAAGGAAGATTTATTTGACCTGTAGCAGAAATAGGTTTCACAAGTTAGTGATGAAAGAAAGAATTTGAGGAAGACAATTTTTAGGGAAGGAAGAAGCAACAACAAATGCTAAGGGCATCAATGGGAATACAGACACAGACAAAAGTAATTCTCAGAGAAGAGCTTAAAAAAAAAATTTTTTTTTAAAATAAAAAATACATATTTAATGATTTGGGGCAATATGCCAGGAATGGTTTATAACAACATTAGCATAATAACACAAGAGAAAAGTTATTTCAACGTAAGCTTTTCTTGCTTAAGATTATTCAGAAGTTATTTGAAATAGGGCATTGAAAAAAAAAAAAAAAAAAAAAATAGATCACTTGTCATTGTACAATAAATCACATAAGAGTTTCTATAGGAAAAAGTAATTGGCATAAATGATTAAAGACCTCAAGGTTATGAAAACTTTTCAAGAGTTGAAACATTCTAAGTGATACTTCAATGCTTTAAGCAGTGTATTCTTAATGCTAGGAAAATATTTACACTAACATTTTCTTAAGAGAACCTGAATTGTAGATAACAAGAGTAAAAAGTAAAATTTGTTATTACAAGATGAAAAGAAAAATTTTTAATGCCAAGCATCATTTGCCACAACTTTATCTTATCAAAGATAATGATTGATCAAAAAATAAAACATTTATAAAAATGTGGAATTGCAGAAAATATTTGATGCTTAGATTACTCTTATGATAAATTAAGCATAAAATTCCAAATATAGAAGTGCAGTGTGAGATTATATATACACATACACACACACACACACACACACACACACATCTCTATAGTGTGATGAGAAATTCTTTAGTTATAGTAATATCAGGCATTTTCAAAATTCAAATATACCTCCGATTTTGTTTTAGAGGTAATAACTAAATAGACAATACTAAATAATGTATAATTTCTTTTTTGCTCCTCTCTCAATATAACTTTCTAAACTTCAGTGTCCTCCCTTCTCTGCATCATTTAAGTGATTTGAAGGGATTTTGGTCAACCTGTGCTCCTGTATTTACAACACACTAATACGACTGAATTTACCATCTTGAACTCATAGACAAGCGAAAGTGCCAATCCATACATAATCATGTCATTTATGACAAGAATTATGCCATTAAAAAAAAAATAATAATAGTTTAAACATGAATAAGGTTACTACAATGGAATATAGTCATAAAAATCTGACTTTTATAAATAATCCAGTTAAACATTCAACCATAGACGTTTTAAAAATCTGCAAATTTAAATGATGCATGTAGAATGCCTTGCAGTGCCAATCAATAGAAAAACCAATAAACTCAATATCTCCAAAGGATTCATAAAATAAACTTTGGTAAAGGGTAATTTCAAATGCATAAAACTGAATAAATGATCCACAAATAACAAAAAGGTCAGGTCAAGATCCAATGTCTTGAACCTTATCACTAATTAGATTCTATTAATTCCTACACAAAAGCACAACTATTAGAAACCAATTGTAAATCATCAGCTTAAGAATCAATTCATATCCTCCAAAGAGCATGAAGAATAAAAAAGCTTCATTAAAATCAAAATGAATTCACATTTAACAGTCCATTTTCTTTTTCTTCTCTAAAAGTTCAAACATCTCAGAAGTATCATTTCCAATAAATAGACTGAAAGCAGGGACACTACATTATGAAGCAATTACCACTGCTTTTCACTAGGTACCACATACTTGCAACCTTGTGCCGAGTCTAAGCAATAATATGATTGAAAGCACTGTAATTCCTAGTCATTTTTAAAATTGATTTATTATCATTATTACAACAGTCAACAACAAAAAAAAAAAGTATATTTTAAACTATTTTAAAAAGTCTGGTACATACATACACACATACATACATACCAGCACAGAATTTAACTCTTTATATAAACTATTAATGTCATTTATTACAACTGAAGCAAATTTATAATTGCCTCCGATTTCTGTGAAGGTAGTTTTTTTGAGGGGATGAATCATATTTTTATGAATTTTGTCTCAAAGATAAATGTTATTTAGTCTCTTTAAATAAAATCCAAATATAAGCAAGATATTTTATAAAAATTCTATATTCATATAGGATCATCTCTAGAATAATTTCTACTTCTATATTCATTAAGGTTTTATATTAAAAACAAAAAAAATAGTATTAACCTCAGTCTTAAGCCTTTATATATTATAGAAATGATTAAAACTTTAATTATTAAACTGATAATAATCACACATACCCATATTTATTAGAAATCTAAGAAAAGAATTACAAGGAAGTTCAGAATACATAAATGAAATACTCAACATCTTCAGTGGAGATATATTTGACAAATAGCCATCTCAGCTATAAAAATCAATCTATAACAACCAAATTTTTATCTCTATAGAATTAAAAATAAAATAGAAAGAACTATAAATAACAAAGAATATTTCACAAAAAAAATTTTTTTAAGTTAAGCTAGCTTTTGTTTTTTTGTTGTTTTTTTTTTAAATGATGCCAGTTGGCTTCCAAAGTTATATTTAGCTGCTAGCAGATGGCTTGGGAAATAAAATATTTTTAGCTAAATCAATGAAGATCTAAAGCCAGAGTCTGGCAAAAAAAAGTAAATAAATAAATGAATATAAAAAACAAAATTTATTTTTACTAAATTGAATATTAAAGATTCAACTAATGGGACTCTAAAGCATTTATAAAACTTTTTGCTACAACTTTCCTCAATTTTTCACTTCTATTGCATTACCTGTAACTTACCACTACTCTCTAAAAATATATTTACTTCTTGGAAATTGCAGTAATGAACTTTATGTTAGTACCTAGAACTAGAGTTTTATATACTTGATTAAAATACTGCTACAGAAATAGGACTTAAAAACCTGAAGTTAGAGTTACAATTGTTTTATTTCCTGTATAACATTTTGCTCTATCACACAATCATTCCTTCAACTTTAGAAAAGCTCAAATTATACCATAAAACATGATATTAGCACTATAAAAAATAATGTAATCTGCAGCCACCTCATTTTCAAACCATAAAACAAAGACCAGTTTCTGTAACATCACCTTATCTGCTTAAAATAGTGCTAAAATAAAAAGTTGTACTAGAGGTAGGTTAGATAATTCAATAATATCAAACTTTTACTGATATATCCAAATAGTTTTTATAAGGACAAACATTTTCAGTTGAAAAATTGTTCAATTTTAAAATATCTTGTAAAAACTCTTAAACGTTATTAAAATTGTCATATATACCAAGTATAATAAATAGAACAGTATTAAATAGACTTCATAATAACAAATACAAAAATGTTCTGTTTAAGAAATTTCAGTTACAGAAGATCTCTTCAAAACTTTTAATGTCAGGACATATTCACACATGATAAGTAGAACAACAGTATCATTTTCATTTCAAAATGTGAATGAATACATACACACACATTTCATTTTCCATTAGAAAAGTAAAAAGAGAGACAATTCCACATAATAAAAAGTATAAAAAGCAACACAAGTTTATATTTAGACTACTAATAAGCTACACTAAATATAAAGTATAAAATATGATCATTGTTTTATTTGACTTGACCATCTAAGATATAATCACTAAAATAAATTGTATTTTGACTTCTTTGATTAATGTATTTACAATAAAGAGATCTATTTTAAACAAACCTGTATTCAACAAATTAAACAGTAAAACTAACATGAGAAAAAAAAAAGATAATAATATCAAAAGGAAAAACAAAGCTAGTTATATACATAGATTTTCTTAATATTATTTCAATTTTAATACAATGTTTTAAATCTATAACAATTATAATTCTATAAACTGTAATTTTCTTTCTGCTTCTTCAATTTTTATATATTTGTTTACAGATATTTTGAATATAGTTAAGTATAACAAGTATATTTTTCGCAAAAGCCATTAATCCAAGGCTTTTCAGCATCAGCAGAGTACAAGGAACGAGTTAGAAAAAAAAAAAAAAAAAAAAAAAAAAGGCAAAAACTTGTTTTGTTTTTTTTTCTAACTTTTAAAATCTTTTCACACCCCTTTTTATAAAGTTATGGTAACAGTCTGACATTACTCATTTCTCCAGGTTGATAAATGTTTACAAGTATTTACCCTCCATATACTGACCAAGGTTAGAATTGTTTGATTTTCAACAAAAACTTGTATTTTACTAAAATCTAAAGAAAACTGTCTTTTTTTTTTTTTTTTTTTTAAATTTGCTCATACTATATATTCAACTGTTAAGAAAAATAATAAATAAAAGAGTGAACATAATTCACTTCATTGAACAATCTCTCTCAATGAAAGAAACAAATATATGATCAAGGATAGGAATAACTTATTAAGGCATCATTAGAAGGACCAAACATTTTTTCCAACAAAAATAAGCAACAATCATTCATGATCAAGGTGTGTTAATGACAGATTCCTTTGATTCTCTCTTGCCATCCATCCCAATCAACCATCACATTTGATAAGTCATCTAAACAGCATTCAGTGTCTATACAGAGCTGATGAATGTAAGTTTTTGCTGGTCACCTGAGACTTGTGTGCCCATGTGTAGGAGTCCATAGAAGAATATCATCCTTGCCTCTCCAACAATGTTTTGCATGTTTTTTTTAATGGTTTGTGACACGAAATGCAAATGGCCATACAGCTGCTGTTTTATAGGATATTGCTTCCAGGATTTTAATAATAAAACATACAAACAAAAAGTAAGAGATACAATAATAAGAATCTATATATTTTTTTAAAACTAAAAATGATTTTTTTTTCAATACAGAGCTGATGAATAGTAAAACATCCTGAAATATAATTAGGTAAAGATTACATTTTATACATTTCATAGCTCAGTTTTCTAATAATTAATAGAAGAAATTAATTTAAACAAAACTTGTAATTTTTAATTAACAACAATTATTTAAATGCTAATGCAAATTACTTTAAAGTATGATCCATTTAGAGTCCAAGTTGTAAAACTGATGGAGCAGCAAGGAAGGTAATAACAAGATGCAACACCTGGCGAGAGTCCAGCAAATTTCATAGAAGCCAGATCTGAATGTTCTGGTGAAAGATAATCAACTAGACACTTCCATTATAAACCAAGTTGATCTTCCCTCTTTTCCAATTGACAATATTTACTTTACTGAATAACTTTTCTTTCAAAAGAAAATGGGGATGAAAAGAACACTCAAATTTTGTCAGTGTTTGGCACAATCAGCTTGTATGGATACCTGTTCTTGTTTTCTGTTGAATTACTTGCCATTGCTAACTGCCATTCTATAAAGTTAGATTATCTGCCTTTGCCTGCAACAAACTTCACATGACCAATAGTAAATTATAGCTTTCATTACCATAGCAACCCATTCAGGTATAAAAGTAGAGGCATTAAAACAATTCATTTTTTTCCAGAATGGGTTGCTATAGTAATAACAGCATAACAACAAGAACACCAGTCTGGAACCTGGTTTTATGCCAGTGACTAACTCAACATTATACACTATTTGACACAATATACAAAGCTTTCACATAATTCCAGACACCATCAACCAACAAAAAGGAACTCTACATAAGGAGGTAATTACATTTTTAATAATTTTTACACACATATGTACTATAAAGAATTTTACTACAAAAAAAAGTCCTTCACTCTTTTCGCATCTTCTTTCTTGTTTAGTCTATACATAAAAAAAAGTTGGTAAATAATACAGAATTGTCTTGAATTTCTTCCTTATCAACTTCCATCAACATATACTCAGAATAATTCCAAAATAATAAATTATCATAACCACCTCAAAGCTTTACAAAAGCAGGTAATATTAGAGTGACAGTCATAAAGTGGAAAAATATGCAACTATCTTGAGTCTCTCACAACAGATCCGCCTTTTTCCTCCTCCTCCTAACAAGACTTGATAAAATACTTCCAAGCAGGAAACCATCAAGTCAAAGTTTAGTGACCAACTTTAATCATTAATTGCTTTTGCAGGTTATAAACCTGCACAGATTTATTGCATTCATAGCAGTAATCTCATCAAGAGATAATTAGAATAGTAAAATATATAACAACAATAATAATAATAATTTAAAAAATAAGATAAAAATAAAAACCAACAAGAGGAAAATATGTTAAGAGACATTGTGAAAGTCTTAGTAGTCATTAGCAGTTAATTCTAGAATTTTAAAATTTATTCTTTTTCTGAATTGCACCATTTTTTCCACTAATCTTAGATAAGAAATATAAGTATTATTTTTAACAGAAATTGAATTTAAACAAAGTTTTATGCATTCTTCCAAATTAAAACAATCCAGGTTATTTAAGCAAGAAAAGAACAAAAAGGTCTTATAAATTTCTGTTAACCATGTATTTTTATAAACTCTATTGTTTTCCAAAATAGCCTCAAAAATGCTCATTTATAAAAAAAAATAAAAATCAATGAACAGAGATACAAGTAGCAATAATTTATCTATTTAAATCTTAAGTGTTTGGTCAGAATAACACAAAAAAATTTCTGTTATTTCTGAAGTAATGTTAAAAAAAAAAAAAAAAAAAAAAAAAATGTAAAACATTCACCATCCAGATAAGGATAAGTGTCAGTCATTTTCTTTATTCTTTTATGAAAGTTATATTTAAGTCCCAAAAATTATATATCAATCATAAGTAGAAATCTAAGTGGTTGGGGTAGGAATCAAAAAATATGGCAATTTGGTGAATTATGTAACAATATGTAACTTTGGAATATAATTATTCAATAAAAACAAACAAATGAAGCAAATGACTAAAACTAACTCTTATCTAGATGGTGAATGTAAGTATTACATACCTATATAATTTTTCGTACATTACCACAGACATAGCATGTTATTCTGGACAAGCACCAAATCTGATATACTGAAAGTGTCCTGGATGAAGTTCAATTTGAACAGTTAATTTAATTTTGAAAACATAAAAGAAGCCATAACTTCTTTACATACACATATTCATTCGCTTCAGGATGCATAAACTTTACAAGGAGAGCTAACAATTACATTTGGGGACCCACACTGTACAGCAGGATCCATGCATATGCGCACACACACACACCAGTAAGTAAGAGTGTGAAAGAAGAAAAGATATTACTTTGAAAATATTTTTTCAAGATTTTAAAATTGACTAAATTTGATGATATTGTCATATGTATTTGTTATATTGGGAAGGGGGTTTGTTTTCATTTTCTTCAATGACTTTTTTATAATACTAAAACTATTTCAGTTATTTCTTAGATTCAACAATATGCCCATATTTGATTCCATTGTCTTTTTTAATAAATGTCCAACCTGTTTTTCATCTTCAAAGAAGAGGAATATATTCAACCTGTTTATTTTCAAAATAAAATTAAAAAACAAGGGAAGTAACTTAAATAAAAATTATTTCCTTACTTCCAATTATAGGTTTGCTTGTTGTCATCAGAAAAATATCACAGAGATGGGGAATTAGGAGAAAATAAGACAAGTGTTGTGAAAAAAAAAAAAAAAAAAAAAACAACTTGTTAATAAGGTGGGGGGTGCAATTTTATAAATGGGACTTCTATTCAACAAAGTACATAACTATTTGTACAACTTGCTATCTTCATAATATAATGATAGCTAAATGGTTAGGGCATTAAGCTCAAAATCAGATTTACCACACAATCTTTTAGGCAATATTCAAGAAATACTAAGAATTAAAGAAAGAATAATTGTATAAAATACACACAATCTCTGTGAGAGTAGGGTATCTACTGTTAAGATGTCTATAAAAATCTAAAAACTAAAGTTATTATTTTCCTTATCATCAATCTTTTATGACTCAAAGTGAGGTCTTAACAATTTCTTTAAAGATTTTTATATCTCCAAAGAAATTTATTAAAAAACTCACTTTCACAAATCTAAGTTCACAAATATATATCACTATATTTGACGAATCTACACTATTTTGGTATAATAGAAGATACAAAAAACAAAAACAAGAGTAGTATGGAGTATACACCATTAGCAAGCAGCAATATATTACAATTTGCCAAATGTAGAAAACTTACTCTTAAATCAAATACTGTAGACAAAATTCTTCTGTATGAAAACTTTAGCAAGATTTTAGTAACTGCTCAAAACTTATGACTTTGTGTCATATTAATCGGAGTAAATATCAATGAACCTGCTTGTAATTTGACCAAAACTAATATTTTGTAAATAAAAAGCAACAGAATCAGCAAAAAATAGTAAGTCTGCAACAAAATAAGAATTCATGTATATCTTTTTAATCATATTAATATAACTAGATTGATAAAACGAGTAGAAAACAGAATAGACAATTCAAACATTTCTATCTACATTAGCATTTTATCAAGAATATTTTTGTTCACTCTAAATATAAAGAATAATAAATGGATGATCAGAATTTTTATTACAATGATGCTTTGTATGTTACCATAACAGCAAAAATGACATTATATGTGATTTTTATTAGCAGCAAAGACTAACTTAGAAAAGGAAGCAATATTCAATCAAACTTGCAACTTAATAGTATGAGGCCAATATTCACTCTCACACTGATCATTATTATTTTTCAACGGAGATAACTACTAAATGCCAATTAGAGAACTCTATATTTAAAGAATTTATAATAAAGATGTGAATGATATTAACTTAATGACCACCAAAAGTAGCCTTTAAGCAATGAGAACTTTATGAACTTGATTTAAAGCTCTCAATTAACTTTAATTTTAAAACTTTTTGGTTAATATTTACATCTGAGCAGATTTTCATTTAAATTGCCGAGGATATCAAAGAACAATGTACAATTTGTAAATTCTAAGATTAAAAAATTAATACTAATCTCCTATCTAAGTCAATGCAATAAAGTAATTTGAAAATAAAAATTAAAAAATAGCCAAGTATTAAAAAACAGGACATTTATTTGATTTTCCTGATATCCCTATTTCATAAATAAACTACACCCACTTTGAATTTTTTTCAGAGTTTTCCTACTATTTGAAAAAGAAACTTCCAAAAAGCACTCAGTATCTCAGTCCAATAGTTAGTTCTGGGTATTTAAACAGTAGTAATCCTTACTACATCAGTAAAGTTAAATCTAAAATTTATAGAATGTGTTTACAAGTTTACTCTGCAGTTTGTAACTACAGCTTACACCCTGGCACCAGAACCCAAAGAAAATCTTGTAGAATCCATACTTGATCAGGTAAGACTGTTTTGCAGATAAATAAAGGACTAAACAGTAGGGGGTTATGTTTTGGCTTATCAACATACCTGGATCAACTAAATGAACTATGGACCTAACAGAAAAGATCTAGTTGTACAACCCTTAAGAATCTCATTATCAACAGGATAAACCAATTAGACTCTGGTGAACAAATTTTCATGGACATTTCTATGCAATAGACGCCATATGGCCTCTGCAAGACTGGAATTTTGCAAACAGCTGGGATTTGAGCTACAAAGTAGATTTTGAAATGGGTAAAGTTTTAAAAAGTACAGAGTTAAATAAAAAAATAAAAATTTTAAAAAAATTGAGATATGCTATTCAAAACACCACCCATAATATGAAGAATGAAGTATTAAGATTATTATAATCTGGAATAAGTGTCTAACATTAGAATTATTTCAAAAATGTCCAGCCAAGTATTTTAACTGCTTACTGTGAGGAATGCCAAAAACCTTTTATGATCTTGTTAAATATATCCTCAATAAATCTTTTGTTTATCACTAAAAATTTCCACTGATCCTGGCTTAGATAAGTTACATTCAAGCAATAGAGACTGGAATGAAATAATTACTACTAACTAAATACACTAACTACAAGACATTTCAAAATATAATCACTTAAACAAACCTAAAATGAGTCTGCCTCTCTACTACCAACACATACAAACTGTTCCAACAATAAAATAAGCAGCACAAATTCAAATGGCTAACCACTTAAATCATAAAGTATACATTAATTCTAACTAGCTTAAAATATGGTTATGATACACACAATCTAAATGTGAAAAGAAGGAATGTATTAAATGCCCACTAGGTTTCTTTAGTCAAGATCAGTAATTTAGAAGCAGACTAAATAAAAATTTTAAAAATTTTAAAAAAATTTAAAAATTATGAAAGAATGTTCTCTTAAGCTTTTCAAACTCACCAATGATAAAATCTAGAAATATTCATATTAAGAGTTGCAAGCCTAACTTATTTTTCTAAGTTTCTAGCTAAAAGTATTTTAAAGCAAGCGAGTATTTTTATTATTTTCCAATATCCAAAATTATCAATGTTAATTCAAATACTATATTACTTCAATATTGCCTGCCTTCAATAATTACATGGAAAAAAAAAAGTTGCTTTTAGTTCTACACAAGTTTAAATAAAAATAAAAAAAATACATTTGCAAAATTATGCTTAACATTTGTGTAAAAGTTTTTTGGGTTTTTTTTTTTTTTAATTACTTTAAAGAAATATTGGCAATTTTAAAAAAGCAACATATAGATAAAAATTAAAAAGTAAATGATATAGCAATTTTATCATAAGACCTTAATTATAAAAAAAAAATGTTTAAATGATAATAAAAATAATTCCTTAAAAAGATAGAGTATAAGTATGCAGGAATCTGAATAAATTGAATTAGAATTTATAAGTTTTTATTAGAATCTAAAGAAAATGAAAAAATTCAAAGAAAATAAAAAGGTATCAAATATGTGTTAGCTGAATGGCAACTATCAAATTTAACATAATAATCCATTACTAAAAAAAGTAACTGCAGGCATAAACCATACAATAGAAACTTATCACAAGATTCAAGAAGAATATTAATAGGTTTGATAATGCTATCAACAAACTATAAATATAAAACAGTAACAAAACATTGATAACATTTCAAACACCGAAACTTAGGAGATATTTTACAATAATCAAAAGGAAAATAGCAGACAAAAAAATTCAAGTCAAAGAAAAAAAAAATTATAATTTTGATCTATGTAATTAATATTCCCAATTGACTTGAGTATTAAGAAATATGTTTTGTAAAAATAAATGCCTTTTCATCATTAAACTACAAAATTACTGATTTACATGTATGCTCACACACACACACAGTATTGCATTATTTAAGCATTTTTGAAAATAATTTTAAAACTTTCATAAACAATCAAAATAAAAATAATCAAGTTATCAAGTGAAATCACTAAACTGCTTTAAGTTTTTAATTTTTGAATGTTCATAATTTTAGACAAATTATTAGCATGTCAAAATGCAACAGGAATCAGTTACTAATCTTAAAATGTTTACAAATGAATATCTCAGTTGGTAAATATTTGTATCTATTGATATAAATCACAGCCAATTAGCATTTACTAATTGGCTATGATGTAATTAATGTCACTGGTTATGTTTTATCTATCAATATTAATAAAAGCAATGAAAAACTAACTGAAGAGACTTCCTAGTTTTCTAGGCATGTAATAAAAAAAAATAAAAATAAAAAAAACACAACAACAACTGATAAAGTTGAAAGTCAACTAAATAGAAAAATATATCAGTTATACCCTTCTCAATACAGACGATAAAATTATCAAATAAATCCACAACTCCAGATGCGAGATAAACATATACATAAAAGAAACTATACAGAAGGATTATACAATACAGAAAATTACATATTTTGAAAGGTATCCTCAATTCTGGGTAACAGGGTCATATGATCATACAAAATTTAAAACCTATTTTTTTAATCAATCATTCCAATATTAACTAATTAGTGATTATGTAAAAATGTATAAAGAAATAAACCAAGGATTAAAAGATATATTTATTACCAATTCTGACCAGTATTTTTCTTTCAGTTTTAGTTGTTTTTTATCACGAGTCACTTGGGTAGCTATTTCTACAACAGCAGAGAGTTTATCTTTCGTCTTTGATATGTGCTATTCCTTGCTGTCAGAAAAAACTACCCGAGTAATTTGCAATAAAAAGCTACTAAAATAAAATAAAAAAATAAAAAATACAGGTCAAAATTAATAATAATTTGCTAATTTTAATTTCTGAAAAAAAAAAATAAAAATAAAAATAAAAAAAAAAGATAACATGTTAGTAGATTACTACATATTGCGTATGCTTATATAGTATGATTAAATATACAAGATTGAATAAGAGGCAAAAATTTTAATGAATATCATCAAACATTGAATTTGAATTAGAGTAACTGTAGCATAGCAAGATGTTATAATCCTTTAAATTGAGTTTGCCACTAACAAACTTGAAGTCTGAATTTCAAAAATTCAATTTTCCAAAAGAAATGAGTAACAATCTTTAATCTATAATGATCATTTGATGTGTAAATACTTTATTGAATTATTCACATGATATTTTGACACTATCCAATTCCAACATAACACGATAAACATTTCAATTTGAATACTCTATATTGATAATATTGTTTTATATCATTATTATTACAGAATCATAACATTTCTTTGAGAATTATTTCATTAAAAAACTAAAATTAAAAAAAATAGAAGCAATAACTATAGGTTTACAGTCATCTTAAATAAACACTGATCTTAAATGACCTATTTGTAAGTTTTTCTTCATCCAAGTCTTATATCATGATATTGTGCTTAGGAGTAAGCTGGAAAATATACAGAGTAAAGTTAAAGGAAAATATAAAATATTATCCAGTCATCCAGACATATAAACAGTATCTAAAGAGAAGTCTGTGATAGGATATCAAGAAAAAAAAAAACAATGTTCTTTATTCTTTAAGATACAATGTGGCCTATATGTCATACAACCAGGCTACAGAGTAATGAGAAGCACCATTGACATGGTAACACAAAGCATTACTCAACAACAAAAAATTTTTATCATAAAAGAAAATTTCCAAATTATACAGTAGAAAAACCAGGTTGCTTATATATTGTAAAAAGCTTTGTACAAATAGACAAAATTTGAATCAAAGATTGATATTTATTTGGTTCTTTCATTTACATTTTATCAACATATACATACTGAAAAGTTCATATGACATATCTGCTGTTGATATCTTTTATGACGAATGGAATACAAGCACTGCAATACCAATAGAAAAAGTGTGTGGACTACAAGGGGTACTAAGTGGAAAAATAGATCTCATTTGGTAACATTTTGAAAATCTTGATTAGCCTATGAACTTTTAAGTCACTATATATATATATATATATATATATACACACACACACACACACACAGATAATACACTCTGATCCTAAGCAGAAATTATGATCCATATGTAAATAATCCCATTATTTTGACAAACTATGCAAGACATAAATGTCACTAAAATTAGATCATTAAAAATGACATCTACGTCTATGCTTTTCTTTTTTTTTGTAATAGAAAAGTAGCATTACTTGAAGTTTGTAATATAACGAAGTAACACCTGCTGACAGACAAAATTACTATTTGATTTATTGAATTACTAATCCACAATCTATTAGAGACAAAGAGTATTAATAAAGATTATAATCTTTAGAAAGCTAGTAAAAACTGGTTGAGGAGGAAAAGAAAAATTAGCTTTGCATGAGTCCTTAACATTGTTTTCCCTGCCAATAGTTATATATAACACATAGGAAGCAGAGAGTTACTGAAATGACAAAAAACCTGACATGCAGTAAATAAATAAAGTTACAGGAAATAATCAACTAGCGTCACTGTTTTAATTTGAGGAATGATTTAAGTATATGCAGACACTTTTCATTTTGCCAGCAGAAGAGATATTTCCTTCTATAAACATAGATAAGACGGACTGAATGAAAAAATATTTCTTCATTTCAAAAATAACTTCATACTAAGATTATCATGATTATTGGAATTAGAAATATCTCTTATACAACATTTGATTGTTCATTTTGGAATAGTAACCCATTTAAAAACATCCTAAAATTCTAAAAATGCAATAATGTTTATCTTATCAAAATAAATATCTTTTGAAAAAGGGAAAAATAATTTAACAAAAAATTCTGAATTTCTTTTAAAAGGTGATACAAAAGAAAAAATCCACTTACCATTTTAAAAATTGAACAATAAAAAAAGAGGTAAAGAAATTTTTCTTTTAATTATATTCATTTTGACTCTTAAAAATTACTAACTGCAGAATAATACCTTGAATGCCCTCCTCCATTTTCAGCTTCACAGAACTTGATTTTTTTTTTCAAAATGGTAATTGATTTTACACAACCCTATATAAATATCAAAACATCCTTTCAAACATTAGAACATGCATTAAAAATCATTTACAGAACAATGCAATATTGTTAGATGATTTTGGTTTATATTAGTAAACAAAGTATTTTGTCACATGATACAAAAAATGATTGCCAAGAGAGATAAATTTTACTTCCAGGATGTTTACATGTTAAGAGGGTACAAACAAATCCACAACATACTAAATTCAAGAGACAATCAGTTTTTCTATTGATATAAAAGACTTATTAAATAATTTTAGTATATCTTGTCTCATCTGCTCAGATCATTGTTCAACTAGGCATATTAATAAGGGTTGTGTTTGAGTTCAGAAATATTTATCAAATCATTATGTATGCTTTGTTTAATATAGTTATTACATTTAGATGATTAAAAGAAAAATTAAAACAATTATACCCAGTCATAATAAAAACTAAAACACAAACAATATAAATATCTACATTTAATTAATTTTTCTATTTTAAATGTTTCTAATTATACAGTGATTAAAATTGTCTTATTGGTTTCAATGTCAGTTTATGATTCAAGAACAAACACTTAAGATTGATAAAATGTAAATCAACTTCTTTCAGGTTGGTCATATTTAATCATAATATTAAAAAAAAAAATAAAAATAAAAATAATATTTATGCCAACTGTATACTAGAATTTTTTCGAATGTAATTCTGTTCATTTAAATAATGTAAATTAAATTTCTTTTGATGTAGTCTTTGACAATGTAACACTTAGATTAACTAAAAATAAAGAAATTTTTTAAAAATGTTATCAAATGAAAATGCAGTGTTTTCTCTTTTTAAGTTGTTTTAATGTAACTTAAAGAATTTTAGTCCTAAATGACAATCTATTCTTTTTTTTATATCATGATGTTTTTTTTTTCTAGTTTAATATTTTTTCTACAGCTAATTACAGTACATAATATACAATTAAAAAAAAAAAAAAAAAAAAAATTAATTCCTTCATATGTACTCAAAATAACTTAATACAAAAATATATCATGCCACCCAAATATGTAAATTTTATTCTATACTATCACTTATTTTAATACAAAAAAAAAAAAAAAAAAAATTTTTGAAAACCACAAATCTTTAATATGTTTGATCATTAAATTTCCAGGTTAGGAAATAGTTTATTTAAAAATGTCAAGAACAATACTGATCCAAAAATGTTAAATTATTTCAAATATAAATTTAAAAAAAAAAAAAAAAAAAAAAAAAAAAAAAAAAAAGGCTAAAGAAATTAATCACCAGAAGGATATAAATCAAATATTAAATTTGACCAATATGATATATTGGACAGATTTAATATTCTCACCTCTTTACAATAATTGTTCAAGTATTTGTAATCTAGTTATACATCAGGAATATGTGTATATGTTAACTGTACCAGCTAGATTAACAAAAATCAAGCAAATATTACATTTTTAAACTACTAGAATATGTAATAGTTAATAAGTCAATAAGATGTTAACCACTAATCAGACAGGTCACAGAGTGAACTTAGGTAATAGTATCCAAATAAAATTAATTAAAGAAATGATTACCTCATAATTTATTCTGAGAATGCCAAATATAAGACAAATATGATATTTGCCTCTTCATTCTCAACAGGAAACAAAAAACGAATGTAAAAAAACAAAGCAATGAAATAAGTTTCCAATTACAAATATATAGTTATTGATAAAATGTAAAAAAATCAAATCTGTTCCCAGTTCAATTAAAAGGATTTGATTATTTAACCATCAGTGTACAAACATTCAGAAAAGCCAAAGGAAATTCAATGATGAAAGATTAAAATAGAGTAAGTGATGAATTAGAATTGTCTACCTAAAATAAATCAAGTTTTATGACATCTGAACTCTAAACAAAAGTGACCATTGTGCTTTTGCCTCTCATAAAAATGGATGAGGAAAGTAAGAAGTGGTAAATTTTGATGGACTTTCACCAACTGACAAAATAATTTCAAGATTCTAAAAAAAAAAAAAAAAAAAAAAAAAAAAAAATTCACAACATTTGATAAAGATATATAGCAAATATTTATTAGAGCATACTGAGAGATCTATTATGAATTTCATTTATTAAAAATAAATAAATAATATATATATATATATATATATATATATATATATATATATATATATATATATATATATATATAAAATTTAAACGATTTTAATTGTTTTAAAAGTATGAGAAATATATTGATTTTGTATGTATAATCATTTCAGTTTTAAACAAAATAATTACTTTTGGTTAAAAATTGCATAAACTCAAATCTTGTAAAGTAACAAATTTCCTTATTAAAACTAGATTTAACAGAAACTTCAAATTTTAAAAATTTCTTAATCATTTGTTTGCTTCTTTCAGTTTTGTTTTTTTCTAAGAGTGGATCAGAAAGTCATTTGGACAAGACATCACAGCTCGTATCTTTGTGCAAATTGTCAAATAAATATTATTAATTTGTAGTAAAAAAAAAAAAAACTCTCTAAGATAAAATAAACAGACTTTTTATAAAAATCATTTTTTTAACAAGTCGAAATTGTGTGTTCCGTTCAAGACCTAGTAGCAGACGTTAATTTTCTTTTCATACCCTAATAGCATCAATAGCCTTTATGAAACTCATAATAGCCAACAATTAGATATTATCAAGTAATAATTAATAATTTGAAATATCTTTAAACACTGCACTGTCTCTAGGACAAAGGGTAAATTATGGATGTTCACAAAACAAACCGATTTCGCCCTCAAATTCCCCTTTTTTTTTTCCTCCCTTAGAAGCTCATCCCACATGACATGTTCCTCCCCTTCATTTATCACCCTCTCTCTTACTTTTCCATACTCCATTCATTACTCTTCAATGACATTTGTAGTGTCAACAAATACACTTCAGAGATCGCTTTCTTTGCCTGTTATTCGTAATCAACCAGTATCTTATATTCTTTATTACACTAATTAGAATGTTTTTGTTTTGCTTTTTCTTTATTCAATAAATCACGGGTCTTCATTATTTCATTTCCTATTTTCAATATTTCTAACTCAATTGTAGAATTTGCCATTTAATTTCTTTCGATTTTTTTTTTACACAATATTTTTACTTTTTTTTAAATACCACTTCGAGTTTAACTGAAAAATTAGTGTCAACAAACATAACGAAATTTTGAAAAATGTTTTCTACCAGTCAGTAAATCGAAAAAAATAAAAATGCATGGTATTAAATGTTTAAAAAGAAAGTATAAATCAAATACAAGACAACGCGAGATGAACTACTTAAAATATTTTAGAATATTTTTGTTGTGAAGCCCTCGATAATTCCCCCCGCCTCAAAAAAAAAAAAAAAAAAAAAAAAAAACTTGTAGTCGTTTGTTGTGATAACTATATTTTTTTAACGCACACACTACAATAGTCACATGAGAAAATGTGAAGAAATCAACATCAGAAAAATTAAAGTGGCAGATTTTAAACAAGCAAAAATTCAATTAAAATAAATAAAAACGTAGACAGACGAACGAGACAAGTTCATTAGTATTAAAAAAAAAAAAAAAGTAACTGACAACTTGCTTGTCTTGAAAAAGAATTATCAACTACAACCAACCATTGACATTTTATAAATCTTCGTATTTTTTATTTAAACAATTTAAAGTAAATATATATATATATATATATATATATATATATATATATATATATATATATATATATATATATATAGTATTATTACACAAAATATGAAAATGAATCCGAGAGACAAGACTGGTGAGAATGAAATGAAAAAAAGGATTAGTAAAAATAGTTTTATATGTTCAATAAATAAAAGAATGAGTGTTGAAAAATGAGACTCGTCCTGCCGGTAATTGTGGTGGGGCATATCAATTTACAGGACTTTAAAATAACAGAGCACAGATAGAATAACCTACAGAGGAAAACTTGTAAAATCATTTTGCTTTAAAAATAATATCAGTTAAAATCTAACAACTATGATAAATTAAAAGATTACCAGACACCTTTGTATGTTATTGAAAAAAGTGAAGACAAGCGAGTGACAATGACAGGTTGTCGCTGGCAAGTGATGATGGGAGTTTAATTCGTAGGTTCAAAAATTACATATAAAAATGAACGAAATAAAATAAATAAAGCCTATGCTTTAATCCCTAACAAAAATTATTTTTCTTTTTAACTAAGAACTTTGTTGTCTTGTTTATATATATATATATATATATATATATATCCTAACAACTAACAAGCTTCGACTTACTATAGATATTAGCAGTAGTGGAAAAAGATGAACATGGAGTTTCATCTTATTACAATTTATGTAGCACATCATCTTTTAGACTTTCGCTTTCTTTTAGGGTCAGTTAAACTGCAATGATGGTGACATGCTATCAATTAGAAGAGGATTAAATAATTTTTGTAAAGAATAAAAAAAAAATAGGAGTAATTTCTAAATGTTATAATTAAAAATAACAATCAAAGCTGGTATGTTTGAAAGACCAGCTACATTTAAATGCTTCTCCATCGAAACTTGTTTTTCCTTACCAACCCATTTCCCCACACACACAACAATGTCCTAACACTACAGTTAGAAATGGGTAAAGATTGGTTCAACAAACAAACATCGGGTATCACACACAACACAGACAGACAAGGATGTCGATGCAGAGTCTGGCTTAAATGTCAAAAAATAAAACTATCAGAAAACAGACACAATACGAGAGAGAAGCGAAGAAACACTGGACTGGAATATTTAATGTAATATTGTAACAAGACAGCTCGGACATCAACAAAATTTTGATGAGTAGGACATATACACTGCTGCTTATGGAGGATTATCAGTTATTTACAAGTGTCTATTATAAAAACTTAACAGAAAAAAAGTGAAGTCGTGAAAATTTTTGGGAATTTATGTAAAACTTAACAAGAAAGACGATATAAAAACTAAAAGACAAATATCAAAAGTACAAAATAAAGACAAGTTTAATGGCAACAATACCCCCACAATAATAATGTAACAGTCGAAGAAGCAGGTGTTTAACCACTTTATCATAAAAACATACTGCAGACAAAAACAAATCTTTCGACAATTTACAAGATTATGTTTATATTGCTCACGTTTTAATTGTTCTTGATTTCTTGACATTTCTTAAAAGGAATTTTAAGTGTATTAATTTCAATATGAAGCCAGTGTAAAAAAAAAAAAAAAAAAAAAAAAAAAAAATCATAAGGATCATTAAATGATCTGATGACATGTGCTCTAACAACAGTAATACAATAGCCTATTTTTCTTTAAAGACTACAAAGCTGGATTCTTTTATCAAAAAGACACGAGTTTTTATTTTATCTATTAAAAAAAAAAAAAAAAAAGAAAACTATAATTAAAAGCTTTTACAAATAAGTTATGGGTTGATTTAAGAAAATTCTACAACTTGTAAAATTAAAAGAAAAAAAAAATTTTAATGCTAAATGACCAACAGTAGAAATTAATTTGTTTTTACTTTTTAACATTAACATAGACGATGATTATTGAATGATTTATAGGTTTCAATTTGATTATTGAAGAAACCGAAAACCACTCTTTCAGAATTAAATCGATAAGATTTAAAGAGAAATGTGATAAGGTAATCATTAAACATTTTTTTAGCTTCATGCAACAAGCAACAAAATATTTTCCCTACTGTTTTAAAATTTTCAAACCAAAAATATTAAAATCAATAAGTCTAAAATTATTAACCAGTTTCTAGCACACCAATAACTAGACGAATAAGTTTTATGGTTATAAATCTTTAAACAAGGGAATATTTTACAATAAAACCGATTTTAGAAAATGATGCGGACCCCACAAAAAAATTATTTTTCTTGGTGGCACTTTGATTAAAAAAAAAAAAAAAAAAAAAATCCATCTGCTTTCCGTAAACGACTATTAGGCCATATTTGATCATTTCAATCTTTGAAAAATGCTGTGGTCAGTTTTTAATTCGGGCAGAAAACAAGAAACAATTCCATGTTTTTGTTGTACTAAAACAAAAACAAAAAAAAAAAAAAAGATTTTTCTCTTTGTAACGAATTAACATTTCATCATCGAAATAAATAGAAAAATAAAATCTCTTCTAGAGTTGAAGACAGGGTTTCAAAAAAAAAAATGCCAATATGGAATTGTACAGTAGGAAACTGAAACTGATATTAAGATCTAAAAACAATAAAAATGAAAAAAAAAAGATGTGATTAAAGAGCTTCATAAAGTGTGTGGGTGGGTGTGTAAGTTTGTTTGTTGAGTGAAATATAAGAAAAATCAAGTGAGAAAAGATGTCCGAAAACCCAGAAAGGACATGTAGAAGTTAAAAATTGTTATCATCCAAAATAAAAACTTGTGCACAAGAACGAAAAAAAAAAAAAAGCACGGAAAATTCAACTATTATTGTAAAATAAAAAAAAAAAAACAGCGATCCTTTCAATTTTTTAGTAAGCATAGGCGGCAGACGAATGAATCTAATGAATGGATTCATTAGAAGAAGAACAATTGCTGAAAAAAACAGGACCAGCGTGCAAGTAAACATATAAATCACTTACCTGGGAACACAACTCGGGGAAGATTTTTCCACATCCCGAGTTGCAAACAATTTCATGGGTACAGGCCTGGTCCCTGACATAGCTGCCAAGCCCCTGGAATATTTATCCGCCATCATTCTGGCTC